>CAAKHB010000129.1:157036-188816 GCA_901007665.1 Aeoliscus strigatus | reverse complement strand
GCTACTACTTCCTACTGGTGTTCCAAGTTTGCTGGATTACTAACAAGCCCCTATGTCGTCATAAAAGCAGTGTTTGCACACAATGTGGTACCATACCCTCGTGAGCATCAGTTCAACAGTACTGTACTGCAGAAAGTAGTGTGTTGCTACAGAAATGGCAAGAAAAAGGCAATTAACAGTGGAAGAGAGACAGACCATCGTAACACTGAAAAAAATAGGTGTTTCCTACAGAGAAATTGTCAAATAAGTCAAGGTGTCAGTGAGTACAGTTTCAGTCACCATCAAAAGGAAGTCAGAAACTGGGGCAAACTTTGACAGGAAGAGGTCTGGCAGACTCAAAGCCACAACTGAATCAGAGGACAAGTTTCTGAGAGCCAACGGTTTGCGTGATAGGCGGCTCACAGGGCAACAGCTTCAAGCACAGCTTAGTAGTGGTCGTAGTAAGCAAGTCTCTGTTTCCACTGTGAAGAGAAGACTTCGAGCTGCGGGTTTGACTGGACGAGTTGCAGCAAGAAAACCATTGCTAAGACAAAGAGGCTTGCCTGGGCCAAGAAACACTGCCACTGGACTACTGAAGACTGGAGGAAGGTATTATGGACGAGATGAATGAATCAGAATTTGAAATCTTCGGTTCATCACGCAGGATGTTTGTACGGCGTAGAGTAGGTGAAAGGATGCTTCCACAGTGTGGGGCTCCAACTGTCAAACATGGAGGAGGAAGTGTGATGGTCTGGGGCTGTTTTGCTGGATCCCGGGTTTGTGACTTGTTCAGAACAACAGACAAGAACTTTATGAAGAATATTTGATTCTATTGTAGAAAGAATGCCTCGTGTGTGTTCAGCTGTTATATCTGCCAAAGGTGGCTGCTTTGATGAGTCAACAGTTTAGAATACATTTTGGTCTATAAATAGATTCCATAATGTCTTTTCTGACTCCAATTGCTTATTTGTACTATGCTTTCACGTCTGAGTGCAATGAGACATTAAATGGCATAGTTTTCAGTAAAAACACTCGAAAAATTGGGGGGTTCTAAAACTGTTGACCGGTAGTGTATGCTGACACTGCTCTGACTTCAAAGACGATATGTGGCTTTTAAATTTGTTTGGGTGCTTCGGCTGCAGCCCTCCTGTCTGACTATCCACACCTCTTTGAGGAAAAACTGTCAGCTGGTCCGACCTGGCAAGTGGCTCAACTGTATGATACATTCAATTTCCAAAAATATCACTGTATAGTTCAAGTTGCTGAAAATATTTTAGTGACAGCTCACAAGTTACATGAAATGAGAAACGTGCATTACACCTGCTTAGGCTTTTATCCAAAGTGCTCTTATGTCCCACACATACAGTACACATTGAACAGTAGATCAGTAGAACAGTAGATAGCAGATCCAGAGATGATCAAGCCTCTGTCTAGGAAGCAAAACACAAGAATGCACATTTAGGTAAAAACCAAACAAACACAACAGGTGGTCTACCTGCATTTAGCTCAATTCATTTAGCTCAGTGCAAAGTGATGGCTGAGTTCACGGTCTGTGTTTCTCTGCAGAGATTTGATTTGGGCTGTGTGGTACATACACATCTGCACAGTTCTTCAAATATAGCATATCCGGGGCCTTATTAGTTCTCAGCATCAAGGTGCCACAAGTGGAATTGGTTCTTATTTCATCAGAAAGTGCCCAAAATATATAAAATACAAAATATAATGCCCTATTATTTTGCAGATTTGTTCTACTATTAGTGTCATGTAAGAGTCTCCTCCAATGTCACTCTACCTTCTCCAGTGATCATCAGTATTTAAACATTCATATTTCAGTCCTGCAGTATATGTGTCCCCTACATCTGTTTGGGCACATGTGCATTTTAGCATGTGAATTACGTGTATGTACAATATTAAAAATATCACCGGCACTTGCCTAAGGAGAGTGTCATCTAATAAATCATCATTGTAATGTCTTATTGCTCCAAGTTTGAGTTACTCTTCATGCTCGCGTAGCCTCTGGCCTCAGCTGTTACCATTAAAAGAACTGTCAAATCCCATCTCATGAAAGTGGAAGAGGTGCGTAAGAGTCTGTGTCTGAGCTCCAATAAGTTCGGACAGTGTCTACATTGGTACTGTTACATTGCTCTCTCTCGCAGAAGTGGTAAGTGTGCATTTAGGGCTCAGAGTCTAATGAATTTGGACAGGACATCTGTATCCTTTGTTTCAGTGTGCCTCTTGATGATCTCCAGTCTTCCCTTTGCTGTTTTTCGTTTTTTCGTTTTTTTTGTGCCAATGCAACATTTTGGACAGTGCTTAGTTTGGCAACATTGTACTGCTGAGCGAGCTCTTTGGTTGGGAGCTGTGTATTACCCCTGAGATTTCAGACAATCATGCACAAATCCACATAATTGGGCTCCCACAAAGGGCACACATCTTAAACTGAAAATAAATGTTATGATTGGAAATGAGTCCACTGGCTATGATTTTATTAAACTAATCTACATTCATTCATGAGTGGTTTACAGACCTGAAAATTCCTCAGAAAGGCCGAACATTTTTGAAGCCTACCTCTAACATATGAAAGAATATGCTGTTTGTAAAATAAGAGGAAGAATCTCTCAAACATGCGAATTGTGGGATCATTTGAATTCTTCCAATTTTGATATTGGATGTTTCCCTCTGTAAAATGTTATACACACTTTACTCTTTCTTTAAACTTGGGATTATGAGTCTAATCATGACACTCAAGTTTAAATAAGGAATGCATTCACCATTTTTAAAATAGCCCCTGAATGTTGGACTGTCTAGAGAATTCAGACAGGTGCTGTGATGATGAGCTCTCTTATGTCTGCATTGTGCACCCTCTATTAAACTAGAAGCTTGAGGAACAAAGGCTGAGGTGAAATAAGAATCAAAACATGGTACACTTGGGAGACAATTCTCAAACATGCATAGAAGCTGCTGATGAGCTGCACAGCTACTTCGAACCAGTGTCGTTCAGTGTTTTTCAATGAAGCCCAGGACCAGCACTGAGAGGAATACTGTGTAAGCACCCATCTTTCTTGTAATTTCACTGCTACATGATAGATTGTTTAAACATGAATATAATTCGAGTAATTTCTGTCTGTTTAGGTGGTGTTTGGAGTAAAAGCACAGCCTAGTGCTGGATCCCAGAGGGACTGTCAGTGTGGTAAGGACCCTTGAGACGAAAGAGGGTGCATGGAGGGTTCAAGGCCTGTAAATCCAGGGTCATCAGCCTGCCTCTGGTTCGGGCTGATCTCTGTGGCTGTAACCTTCCTCTGTGCAGAGGCCCGGACGACTCAGAGCCCTTTGCTCAGCTCAAGCAATGCAACGTGTGGAGGGAACTCCAAGTGTCATGCAGGCATCATTCTACCCATCTGGTACCCAGAGGATCCCTCCATGGGAGACAAGATTGCACGAGTCATTGTGTATTTTGTGGCCCTGATCTATATGTTCCTTGGAGTGTCCATCATTGCAGACCGCTTCATGGCAGCCATTGAGGTCATCACTTCCCAGGAGAAAGAAATTGTCATCAAGCGGCCCAATGGGGAAACAACTACCACCACAATCCGAGTTTGGAACGAAACGGTCTCCAACCTTACCCTCATGGCCTTGGGCTCATCTGCCCCAGAGATCATGCTTTCTGTGATTGAGGTTTGTGGACATGGGTTTAAATCTGGTGAGCTGGGTCCCTCCACAATCGTCGGCAGTGCAGCCTTCAACATGTTCGTCATCATTGGCCTCTGTGTGTCAGTTATACCAGAAGGAGAAGTACGCAAAGTCAAACACCTCAGAGTGTTCTTTGTTACTGCAGGCTGGAGTATCTTTGCTTATATTTGGCTCTACATGATCCTGGCTGTGTTTTCTCCCAACGTAGTCCAGGTTTGGGAGGGTCTACTCACACTGGCCTTCTTCCCCATTTGTGTACTTCTTGCCTGGGTGGCAGACAGGCGTCTGCTTTTTTACAAGTTCATGCACAAGAAGTATCGTACCGACAAACACCGGGGTGTCATCATCGAGACTGAGGCTGAACGCTCCAAGGGGATTGAGATGGACGGCAAGATGGCCAACTCTCACTTCATGGATGGAAGTGCAGCCAGCAATCTCATTGGACTGATTGAGAACAAAGAGGTAGATGAGTCTCGGCGTGATATGATCCGGATCTTGAAAGACCTGAAGCAGAAGCACCCTGAGAAAGAGTTAGATCAGCTGGTTGAGATGGCCAACTATTATGCTCTGTCACACCAGCAAAAGAGCCGTGCCTTCTACCGTATCCAAGCTACTCGCATGATGACCGGTGCAGGAAATATCCTGAAGAAACATGTTGCAGAGCAAGCAAAAAAGAGTGCCAGTGTGCAGGAAGTACACGTAGATGAGCCAGAAGAGTACGTGTCTCGGATTGCCTTTGAGCCTGCTGTCTACCAGTGCCTCGAGAACTGTGGCGCTGCCATTCTGACCGTCACCAGAAAGGGTGGCGACATCAACAAGACCATCTATGTGGATTATAAGACAGAGGATGGCTCTGCTAACGCTGGGGCAGACTACGAGTTCACAGAGGGTACAGTGGTGTTCAAACCAGGGGAGATGCTCAGAGAAATAAGCATCGGAATCATAGATGATGACATCTTCGAAGAGGACGAGCACTTTTTTGTGCGCCTCAGTAACCTGCGGGTGTTGGAGGCTGAGGATGAGGTGCTGTCCCCGAACAGTCTTCCCTATCCAAAGGCCATGCTGGGCTTCCCCACAGTGGCCACTGTGACCATTCTCGATGACGATCATTCAGGCATCTTCACCTTTGAGAGCAGCTTAGTGCATGTCAGCGAGAGCATATGCATCATGGAAGTCAAGGTGCTGAGGACCTCTGGAGCAAGGGGAACGGTCATTGTGCCTTATCGCACTGTGGAAGGCCTTGCCAAAGGAGGAGGGGAGGATTTTGAAGATACATATGGAGAGCTTGAGTTCAAGAATGACGAGACCTGGTAAGACGGCGCTTCTTTTTTTCTTCTCGTTTGCTGGCTGTACTTTTTTTAGCAGGCTTTGTGTTGTTGCCAGCCTTTTAAATGTAATCTATACACTTGGGTATTGAAAATGAAATACAGTTTCTTTTCTTTGTGCTCATTTTTGCATCCCATCCCGTTCTGTGTTTTGCTGTTGATACAAAACTGTCTTTACTTCGTGACATCATTTAATTTAGAACCTCCTTTGGAGACCTATTCCTAGGCTGTTTGCAGTCATCACTTTGTGAATTTTAAACACTTTTCCCCCTTACATGGGTAGACAGCGTACCTTCTCATCTGAGCGTGCACTTTATATCCCCTTGTTTTCCTGTCAGGAGATTTTACTCCCATCAGAGCGCTTTGGTAGCAATCCTGTGTGTGTTGCATGCAGTGGGGATTCAACTTCAGGATTCGTCACACAACTGTGGAAACGGGGAAGTCCTTACGTAACCCTCCCCTTTGCCTCTCTAATCCCTGTCGCTTTGTTTAGTCGCACTGTGGCTTTTTGCTCTTTTTTATTGTCTCTGTGTCATGTCTTCTCTGGAAACAAAGCCAGAGGGGAAAAAGATTACCAGCAGCAAGGGTCAAAGACTAGGCTTAGGAGCTTGGTCTAATCACTAATTTTGTATTATTATTGTTAGATTAGTAAAAAGATTATGTCACATAATCACTTACTTCCATGCATTCTGGTGGCGAGTAATAATGATGCCATGTGAAAGTTGCACTTGTGTAGCCGTGTCAACTCCACCATCTGTGCACAATTCTCCACTACAAAAACACATAACATAACAACTGAGTGGGCATATTTGGCAGTGGTGCTATAACAGAAACTGTGCGTAGTAGCAGCTGACAAGCTAATATGATTAGTACAGCCTTATTTCCCATACATGTAAAGTGTTGTTCTATTGGCATATTTGCAGAGCAGCTTCTGTTGAGAATTGATCCGTTGTTGTTGTTGTTTTTTTTTTTGCACGTCTTGTGTCTTGCACACAGGCACTGGATCAAATTGGCATACATCTGTGACATCCCCTTCCCTAACCATATCTAGTACCTTTTAGTGTCGTGCCTTGTCTGTGCTCCAGGGTGTCGGCTCCTGAAGGCTGAGGAAGCCCATGAGACCAGTGGTGGGGGGGAAATGAGTGCTGGGGTGATTAGCATGCTCCTGGGGCCTGCTGGGCTCTCTGGGTTTTGCTTGATTTATGTGAGAATTGCTTTTTGGGCCCGGTATGAAAGCTGTGGGGGTAGAGGGGAGAGATGTGCAAGATCTATCAGACCACTGCGATGTTGCTGGGCATTGTGAGGGAGAACCGGTCTATTGATCTGCCCACTGTGTTATACATCGGGCGGCAGGTTTCATGTTCTCGCAGTCAAGTACACGTCTGATATGAGACTTGCTGCTGAGAGAGAAGTGAGAAGATCCTGGGTGGTGAAATAATTCTCACTTTGAGCATTGATTAGAATCAGTGGAACTAAAACTATATGTGAACTATTTTTCCTTTTTCACTTGTAAGACTGTGGAAAGATGCTACATTTTTATTTTTTGGGTAATAACTATCATATTGGTCTCACTTAAATAACTCCAATGAATTGTTAGCTGTACTTTAAAATCATAGATTCAATTTATCTTCGACCAGAAACATCATCCATTCTCTTCAATGTATTGGACATAATTTGCAGTGAAAAAGATTTATGATTTAGTCAAATACACCGCAAGTTGATGAGTTCATTTAGAGACAGAGGTTAAGGACAGGGTCAAAAGGCTGCTTTTAAAACATTTAATATGAACCATGCATGTTGGTGACATTACAAGTTGGAGGCAGTGTTCTCAGAGAAAATATCACGTTTTGTTGTAGATATGTCACTGTGTTTACACATCTTTTTTGAGCCCTTACAATAAATAATGTTGCTGAGAACACAGAGCAGGTAATTCAAACGTGCCGTGTGCACATCCCATTCATATGAATTTGGATTGGCATCACTTTAGGAAGACTCAAAAGTCTTCCCAAAAAAGAACAGTGTCCAAGAACATATTCAATAAATTGGCACGTTAGTGTGGCTGTATTCACAATGTATTTATTTCTTACTTCAGACGTTTCATTTCTTTGCAAAGGGACAGCCCAAGTGAAAGCAGTGGTGATGAATGTACTTTGGACTAATGATAACTGCTCATGATTACTGAAAACATCGAGAACATTCTGTAGTTAAAGTACATGAAAAAATTGTACATATGCATGAGAAGTCATTCATCTGAAAATCTTCCTTCCCCCCTTTAGAAGCGCCTTCATCGTTTGAAGAAAAGGCGTTCTGCTGTTACTGAACTCCAAACAAATGTACAGAAATTTCCATAATTACACCCAGTTAGTGATGAATTTGAATCTGTGTGCATCCATAAAACAGACCAAGAGGAGCAGTGGAAGTGACAGCTTCATCCAGAAGCTTGCCAGAAGATTCATGAGGACATTTCCATACACAAAACAAAGAATGTGTAGAGTACCAAAGCCACTCACTAATTACTATGATGGTTCTTCTGCTGCATTGAAAACTCCTCTGGGTCATCTTCACGCTCATGACATGAAAAAGTACAGAATGTATTTGCCTCTGTTGTCTTCTCATTTCACCACTGGCAAGTTTTGAGATTTGCTATTTTCCTTTTTTTTTTTTTTACGAGGAAACAACAGTTGTAAGTATTGTCAGCGTGGCACAGATTTTCTTTTAATTTTCTTCTCATTGTGACTGACTGAAGGCAGTTTGCTCTGAGATCTAAGAAGGGTTTGATGGCTGTTCAAACATCTTCATCAGCCCTCTCTTGCAGCATCTCTTTTGACATATCTCGAGGATTTTTCTAAAGATTGTTATAATCCTAATGTGGAGTTTTAGAAGACAAATCTCCATTGCTTAGTCAAAGACAAAAAAAAATCTTCACAGTCATTTCTTTCATCACTTTATGAGCTAATGCAATCTCCTCCTGCTAGTCCATTAATGGATTCAATTGCAACAGAATCACAGACAGATGACTTTCAAAGCCAAGAAACAGGAATGTTGGCTGATGACTCCTTTTCCTTGTGTGGTTTCATACTCACTGATGTGGGTGATATTTGGACTTTATATTTGTCCAGAAAATCTAGGTTTTCTGTTAGAAACTTTCGCAGTTCTTTCCCGAAACTCCTTCAAGTATGCACATGAACTTAATTCAGCAGAAACCATAACCGAAATCCAAACCACAGCTGCAGGCGTATAAAAGGAAGGCAACATAATCTGAAGGGGGAACGGAGTTTCAGCCAGTCGCCGTCTCTGAAATTCACACTTGCCCTTCCCGTGCAAGTTGCCATAAATCTGTAGGTGTTCTAAAATGGGCAACATTAACTGACACCTAACTTACCGATGTTCAAGTTCCCAGTCATCAGTTGAAAATTTCTGGTCACCTTACAGAGGCATAATCAAACTGTTCTCCGTCAGGTGAAAATAAAAGCTGTAGACGTCAACTGGCTTTGACCCAGTGAAGAAAACACTGTTCTGACATTAAGACGCTTCATTCCACGAGATACAAATGTTCAACAAGGCACTGATAGATTGAGTGTGACCTGCTTTATATTATCTTATGAATAGCATATTGTTGGGGCCCGACATAATTGGAAGTTGTACAGTTTTTGTGCCCCTGTCTCATCTTGCTGCCTTATCTAACCTTTTTCCATGAATATCTGCAGAATGTGTTGCTGTCACCTCTCTGGGTGTCATGACGGACAGAACACATGTCCTCGCTGATCCTCATCATGCTGACCAGGCAGTTTTTCCCCCTGCCAGCACATTTCCAGACATCCTGGAATAGACCCATGAGGTTTACCTTACCGCCCCAGCAGGATCATCTCAGCTCAGCTATTCCCGTTAAATGCTTTACTTTTGTTCTTTTCATTCAGTCACTCTCCGTTCTGTCACTAATTGGAGTTTGTCTTTGTACTTTTCCTGATGATTTCCTTTCTAATTATTTATCTTTGTCAGCTGAACTTCCCCCTCAGACCAAGATTGATTCAATGACATGCAAAAGATTGTTCATTCTGAACACAGTAACCGGTGGCCACTGCCAAGGGACTCTTTTATGACCGATGTTGTGAACATCCCCAGCCTGAAACCAGAGCGTACACTGGTATTTAGTATGTTCCTTTAATTAGTGCACGCTAGTTTGTGAGTGGAAACCTGAAACTACCTTCAGTCACCAGATGTGCTGTAAATAGAATCTGACTGCTGTGAAAAACTCTGCATGTTGACCTCTGAAGTAGAATATCAGGGACATTTTTATTGGCTGTGATTTCTTCAGCTTGACGTCACAAGTTGTGTGCGTGTGCTGACGCAAACTGAGGAAAGGAAATGACAACCTCAAAATCTTCTTGATGAGATTACTATGTATTGTCCACAGCTCTGGAGACACTTTAAAAAGTCTGAGGTGTGAGGGTAAAAAGCAGATAACACATAGATTTTTGTTTAAGAAGTAGCAAATCAAAGACTTCCTAACAAAGAAAGTCCAAATGAGGACACACTGATACCACAATAAGTTCCAAATAAAGATTGTCCAAACAGATCCACAAGGAATACTGGAAACACACAGAGACATATTGACCAACTGGCAGCTCACAGGAGACAGGACAGGGGTTGAATAAACAGGCTAACAAAGCTCAGGTGGGCCATTTAAAACAACACACACTCGTCCTCCCTACTTGAAGTTCTTTGTGTCATGTTGACATGTATGTTTGATGTGCAAACTTGGTTTATAGGTTTGGACATGTGCCATCTGTATGAAACTTCAGACAATAATAAAACAAATGTACCCCATGAATCGTACATTTTAGTTGATCGCCACAGTGTCTCCACATATATTTGTCTTTTGATGATCTGATGATTGAATCCTGTTTCAGTTCTGTGAAGGCCTGTCCTCAGTCCACTATCCTCACGAGCTGTGTCTTCAGCTCTTCACAGGAGTTCATTTGGTTTGTATAAAGAGCTGGCTGTTGCTTTGCACATGAAAGAGGGATGAAGAGCGGTGCGTTCAATACAGGTCACTGCTCCCATTTCATTCTTTGCCTGCCAGGGCGACAGTCTGGGTGCCAGTGGAGGTGCCCTGCCTGCCCCTGCACCCACAAACAGCATATGCAGGCTTTGATAAAGGTCAGTTCCGCACCACAGCACCTTCCTCCGTGCACAGCGCAGCAGCATTAAGACGAGAAATCGATACAGCTCCCAGTGAGAAGAGCTAAGGTTGCACTGAGCATGGCGAAAGGCTGCAGGAGATGAGACGCTGTCTGCTTTTAGCTTCTTTCCCTCCCGCTGCTGTTGTCCTATTATTAATGCCTGAAACAATAATAGAAAACATAAGAGAGTGTGGGAAGTGTTTGCAAATTTCCAAATGGAGATGGGTGATTTGAATGTATGAATTCAGCTTCGGGCGTGTGAAGTCATTTCAATGTACAAAATGCAGCGCGGAGTAACCCTAAAGGCAGATGAAGATCCGTTAAGGGAAACTGAAAGAATGCAGGATTTCTGTGTGTGTGCGCGTGCGTTTATATTATACATCTGTCGAGCTCTTTAGCACACCTGAGCCCGTCAGTGACAGTACCGTAGATAGTGACATGGAGGTGTGTTTTGGCCAAAAAGGCAGGGTGGGAGAGAAGTTTTCTTTGTAGAGACAAGAGTTGACTCATGGTAACCATCACTTTGAAACTGAACATTCTTTGCCCTCTTATTTTGCCATCAGTGTCTGCCTGGTCCAGTCCGTCCGTCCGTCCCTCAGCGACATCCATTAGTTCCGTGAACCGTGTAAAGATGCTCATCCTCTGTTTACCTTTGACCCCTGAAAGCATTTGAGGAAGCACAAGAAATGGAGTCAGTGTGTCCGTCATTGACTGAGACTTCCTGGGGATGTTATCACTCTCACCTTTAAAACACATTGAGAAGATCCTGGCTGTGATCTCTGGAAGCTCTCCGCTCCTCTGAGCTCTGTCCGCTCCTTGTGTGTTTGCATGTATTGGGCGGGAGCAGCAGGCCCTGCGGTTCCACTCCTGGGTCCTCGTCCTTTATGTTGAGCTCGCTCCTCCATATTATTCCCAGGGTGCTGCAGCAAAAAGTGCACCAGAATGCATCAGTAGCTCGTTGCTACTGCCTCATCCTGTTCCTGCACATCATTTATCCTGTGCAACCTTGTCCTCCGCATTGTTTTTGTCGTCATTTTCCTAAAGCAGATACTTACTAAAGCAGATTTATAAAAGATGAAAAAAAGAAATTTTGCTGAGCAGCTTCATATGAGATGGCACCAGAGGGGTGTTGGCGTCACTGGAGGAAAAGCTGTGGTCTTGCAACTTCAATTCAACTTCCTTTTCTGTCTCAACAGTCTCAGAGGAAACAATCCAATCCCCACAAGGCCGAATGAAGCCAAACTTTATTCTTGGTGCCTTGAGGACAGTACATATTGGTTGTCTATGTGTTTATTCTACTGGATACATCTGTGCTGGCAGGGGGAAAAATGAAAAGATCTCTCTCGTGTTCCTAAGTGCTTTGTTGCCAACTGTGATCCTGGAGTTCCTCTTTTGTGTAAACACAAAAATCAGAATCAGAATTTTGGCCGACAAAAAAAAAAAAAAGTGCAAAAGCCATATCATACAATCGGATGCCTGGAAAGAGTAGTTGACATTCTTCAGCTTTGTGCACAAGTCTGTAATGTTCAAAACATACGTAAATAGAAGAAAAACTTGAACAGAAAAATAACTTGTAACTGTACACCAACATAAAGTGATCTCGGCACATGTACATGTGGCGCTGCAGAGATGGCTACTCGTTAGTCAGTAGGGGACCAACTGTCAGGCAGGTGTGTCTGTCCTCTCCTGGACAAAAACTGTGGGTTCTTTATCCAGAGTGCCACATTCTTTTAGAGGTTGAACAATGAATGTGTAGAAGTGCAGCAATTCCACCAATTTACAGTGAGAACAGGAGCAATGCTGTCTGATAAGCTCCAGCCCTGGGGACTGTGGCAGAGACCATGATACAAATCACGGCAGGAGACGTTGAGCAGCACCAGATGATGTTCATGGTGTCTTGACAGGAAGCAGTGGCCGCGGGGGGGCCGCAGAACGGGAGGAAATTCAGAACTTTTGCTAACTTCTGCTGTCGTTTCCTTGTCGACTGTTGCATTCATGCGGTCTTGATGCCACTTGGGCCTTTGGAAGCTTCTGCTCAGATTGTCCTGTTGGACGTGTTTTAGCTGGTCCTTGACGATCTCAGGCAACCTCAACATCCATTGCTACGTCATCTGTTCAAAGTATTTTTGTTTTGATCTGTGTTTAAATGAGTGGACATGAGATGTGCTTGCTTTCTCTCGTACTCCCACTTGTTTCAATATATATATTATGTTTCTCAGAAACAAAGGAGAAGAATTTCTTATCACCCCCATCCACTTGCAAGTTTTTGCATTTTCTCTCACCTTTTTGGGCAGACCTTAGCTAGCTGTAAGTTTCTTTTATGTACTTATAAGAACCAGAGAAGGGATGAAAAATACACAAACTCTGTTTCACACCGACTCCATTAGAAGCAAACGGAACTAATTATATCATGAATTTAAAACCCAGTAGAAGAGAAGGGCTTGGCAAGCTGGGCACTTTGAATGTGTGGCAGTGAAAATGACCATATTCTGTCGGCTCTAACTTTCTACCACAACAATAAAATAGCCAGGCTGCAGGTTTGCGAGTCCAGAAGCTCGGTAATGGAGGTGGACTGTGGTGTGGAACAGATCGGGACGGGAAGGGAGGGGCCATGACCGGTCAGTTTGGTAAACAAATGTGCCCATGCTGCCCCTCTGGGGTCCAGACATGGGTAGAACTGTCATGTTGAGAGAGCTGGCGAGAGATGAAGAGGTTACGCTGCTGGATCACAGCTCTGCCAAGGCCTCCGGGACCTCTTCCTCTTTACAACACTAATCTTTTCTACTATCTCCTCTTTCATTTCCCTCTCCTTTTCTTTTCATGTTCCTCCGTCTCTTATCATGTCAGGAGCTCATGTTCCTGGCTGGCTTTTACTCATTTGCCCCTCAGAGCGTTTTCTAACATAGAAACATGTCCTCTAGACTCTCGCAACATATATTTATATTTTTTTTGGTCATTTCTATTCCATTTGTCTCTCATTTGAATCGTTCTATTCCTTTTCTGCTCCTCCCCCGCCCTTCATATTTATTATTTACATCCTCAGCAGGGCCTCCGTATGTGCCGTTGCATCGTTTAGTTGCTGGCCTACTTCACTCGATGTAACTGCTTCAGATTGGGAGCAGGTCAAAACTGTGACGTGTTAACACACATTTAACAGAACAAATGGCATCATTTCTTAATCACAGTAACATGCTCATTCACTGTAGGCGAAACATCTTATCGTCTTGGATTAGCTTCATGACACTTTTGAATGTAAAAGAAAGAAAAACCTTGCTCAAATTAAAACACTGCATCTTTTAGTCTCAGGCTGAATTTGTTCCCTCTTCATTGTCTTTAACTTTCAAGTTGACAAAAATTGGAGATAAATATAACAGATAATATGTGGCAGTAACAAATGTGTGGGCTGGTTATTTTTGCATCGCAGAACCGCAGAAACCTTGACTTCAGAACAGTGTCATCGGAAATGAGAGTATGCCATTTCTGGATGTAAACTCCAGAAAAAAAAACAAAAAAAAAAAACATTTGCCTTCCTGCCGCAGTCGTGGCACCTGTCATGTTAGATTTCATTCAACTCTGTGTAGCAGCACTCTTCAACATGCCACCAACTGAGGCAGCAACAGGACAGCGAGGAGGAGGATGCGCTGCAATGAAACATGCAAAGAGCAAGAGGAGATGGAGACGAGCAAAGACACGGAGGGGGAGGGAGAGGAGAGGGGCAGAGAGGAGGCTTCAGAGGAAACAAGGTGCAGGTAGTCAGATAATGATGGAGGAACAGAAGGAGAGAGAATAGATGAGGACATGCAGGGAGAGGGAAAACGGGGACGAAAAGAACGAGAAGGAGCGAGACCGCCAGGATTCTGGACAGTGTAGGGTTGGAGTCAGAACCATGAACGTGTCCTTTTCAGGCAGAGTGAAGAGTGAAAAATGAGAAGATTATACATTATTGATAAGTGGATTATTAGATCACTGAGCAAGCATAAACAAAACAAAACTCACAGCGTTTTGACATTTACAAAGAGTTATGTTTAATCCTGATCTGGAAAAACGTGTGAAGTCTTTATCTTCATCGCTGGGTGCATCGCTGCACACGAAAGAATATACAAAGAATGAAAGCCCAACATCTTCATTTCTATCTGGCTCTACGCAACCGGCAGCTGATGAGCATGTCACAGCCTACAAACTCCGTTTCCATTGTCTCCAAACACATTAATCCACACCTGCTCTGAAGATGTGCAGAAATGTTGGCGCAACAACAGCTTTTTGCAGTTTTCATACATGGGTCAGAATACATGTTTCGGCCTTGTAGGTTTACTTCCATGTTTTTGCACGTTTCTGTCAGCATTCCCACCAATACGTGCCCATGAGTTGAAACAGGCCAACTTTGTGCTCCTCTGTGGTTTAGCCAAGTTGTTAACTGTTCTTTGTAAGGAAACATCTTTGGACAACGGCCCCAATTCCTTTAAACACTAAATGATGATGGCACCTGTGTTGTCTTCAGTGAAGAAGTAAAGTACTAGAGGGATGTTGAATTTGATCATTTGTGGTTGAAGAGAGCTGTTGTTCAGTCTAAATCAAATAGCTTATTCGGTTTTTGCATCAATCCAATCCCGTCAAAGACTGCTTGTTTTCTTCAAACAGTTGTTGCAGCATAGAGCAGCATCTTGTCGCTCATCACATGGTTACAGATGAAACAGATGGTGTCAGTTTGACACTTGAATCCACAGCACCTCACCATACCCCGAGAGCTTTCATGTGTCTCCACTGGGACATGAATCGTGTGCGTTTGCCATTGAACTGTACAGGACCGTACCAAAGAGGGTGTCAGCGGCGAGCCAGCTCTTTGAAACCACAAACACAGAGGCAGCATGTGTTCCTTCTTCTCATTGTCACAGACCTCATGAAGAGAAGGCAGCGAGGCTTCAGACGGGCCTAATTAAAACTTCCACCAGCACAATGAATTCCTTTTGATGCGTACAGTTCTCGTGAATCGGCCTCCGCGTCTCATCCTTTCCTGTTTTGTCCCACAATTCAATATTTCCTCTTAGTTCACCTCTGTTTTCATTTTCGTCTGGAAACTGCATCGAACCAAGTTTCACGCCTGCAGATTATTTACGATTATGTGCACAACCTTGCACAGGAAAGTATTTGGAAGGCTTCCTTCTGGATCAGACTTTCGTTGTGTTCAAAAACATGTCGACAACTGTATCGACATTTTCTAGTCAGTAGGAACTGTGTGTCTGTTAGAATTAACACATTTCTCATTCACTTATTCTCAGGCTTGTTGTATTACATATTTATTTGTAATTAAGCCCTGATAAATTACTTATTCAAACGTGTTATGTAATGATTTCGTCATGCATTCATAAGACCGTACAAAAAGTTATACCATAGAGGCATAGTAAAGTGTAAAAGAGTGCTTGGTGAGTTTCCAGAACTTTTGGTTTAGCAGTTCTGCAACAAGGTGCACATTAATAAGCATTCAAGTATGTGAATTATTTAAAATTGACAGTAACAGAAATTGTAATTAAAGCATTTATACAGTATATATAATATATATATACTGTACATACATATTTCGTTTTGATTACAGTTCATTTAATTAATAGAGTCAATTTGCACATTTCACCTAAATATTCTGCCTCTTGTGGCAGGTGATTAAATTAATATATTACTGGTATATTGTTTAATTAATCCTTTTAATCCATTACAAGGACGCTAATATGAAGCATTATTTTTGTTTTCATCATCTTTTCTCCAAACAAGCTGTGCTTGAGCTCATTTCTATACATTCAATTATAATAAATATCTTTAATAGCTTGCATAACAAATCTCCGACGTGATTATTTACTTCCTAAATGTCAAAGTGAAGAGCAGCTGCTTTATAAAAAAATTACTTTTCATCTGATCCTGTAATTACACTGCAAACTTTACATAAAAGGTCTGAGAAACTGAGACATAATTAACACAATTTTCCCATGAGCATTATTCAAGGCTCAAATCTGAAATATCAAAGTCTCATTTCAGGTCTCAACCTCCAAATTTAACTGCAATTTGAATTTGACTGGTTGACAAGAAAGCAACCCAGTAGATGCGTGAACATCTTACGTCTTTTCATGCTCCCTCGAGGTCTTGGCGCTCTGGTTTGTGAGCGTTAATCCTCAGAGATCTTTAAAAGCAGTCTGAGTTTTTCTTCTTCTGTGCTCTTTTGAAAACGTCTTTTCATGTTTCCATTTCTTCAACATAGCTGTAATTCATGTGCGACTGTTTATTTCTGATTTCTGCATTGTCGATCTGTCAAAACTACCCCTTGCTATGATATACTGTTATTTTTTTCAAGTTGAAAGTGGTTTAGTGACTTGTTTGAGCGAACGACCAAGCGGACCCCGACAAGGTAATTTGGCGTCAAGATAAAGGCAGAAGCAGACACTTTTAATCTTCCCATGTTTGAAGTTTGGCCTGCTTCTAAGATTAAAAATTGAGTGGAAGCCTGTCCAAAGGTGTGTGTGTGTGTGTGTGTGTGTTACACATGGTATATCTTCTCCTTGGCAAGCAGTGCACAGCATGGCGGCCCCAGCTAATGGGAATCTGCTGCCTGTCATCTACGGCCAGGCCATTTCATCAGAATGTCAATAGAGAGTAAAAGTAGTACAGAGTTTCTGCTGCCTACTGATGAAGGCGCCTGTGGTGGCAGCAGAATGAGGGCAGAACAAATGTGGGGGGCAAAGAGGGGGCGGGGGGGAAGGTGTCTGTGGAGATGTGGGTATGGCCTGGTTGGCATGGAGGCATAGATTGATAAGAGATGGTTCCCAGGGGATGACGAGCTGTAGTTTTCTCCGTTCCAATGCATGTATGAGTCAAGAGTCAGTAATACACACACACACACACACACACACACACACACACACCTGATGTTCGGCATGGAGCCGTACACACACTGACAGGGCTCAGCCACAGCTGGGTTTACTGGTTGTGAGAGCAGGGCTCTTTCACTATGACTAATAGATGAAAGCCTGAACGAACTGCAGCTAAATAATTGAGCTCTTATGTAATGATAATTGCAGCCCATAAATAGGGATTCACCTTTGGTGGAGCAACTCTACCAGTGCCCCCCCCCCCACTGTGAGGCCAAATGAACTGTTTCATCAGTGAGACTCTCACATTTCTTCATCTCCTTCATGTCTCACAGCCCTTTTTGTAGTCTGTGTTCCACACAGAGTAGTGACAGTTTCAAAGCAAAGCCGTCTGGAAGAGCCGCTATTGAGCAGAAGCCTGCGTGAGATTGGGTGCTTTTATTGCAAGCAGAATAGGAAGGGAGAGGGAGCGGCAGAGATGTTTCATTACACTGTTTGTAAAACGTTCTACCAAACCTGCACCTGCAACACGAGGGAATCACTCTTGACTTTAATGTAACTGAACTTCACAGGCACAGATTTCTGCGTCATCTTCTCACTCTGTTGTTTTTGTTTAATCCCGATATGAAACTATGTTGACGACAGAGTGGAGTCGGTGCTGTCCACAGCTCCAGGTGGTAGGTGTTTGTCACAGCCAAGAGAGAGGATGGAGACGGAGTAGGTCACCATCGCTGATGTACCGATTCTCTGTGGATGGATTTGTGCACTGAACGTGAGCAGAGATCAATGCCCAACTGCCGATCACTTAAGGATGTCTATCGCGTTAAAACACGCGTTCATCTCTAGGTGGACTTTGTTGTTGTTTTTTTTACATTTGCAGCTGTTTCACTATTGTTTTTGTTACATACTACAGTCATATTCAGTACTTAAACCATGTTGTTTTCATCATTTACCAGCAGTATCCATCTACTTTATGAACATCTCTAACTGACTTTTTACCCATCATGCCTCACTCTCTGGAGCTGCTTGGTGGCGCCATGAGGATGTTCCTCTCCGCCATGTGTCTGTGCTCACTTATTCTCCAACAAATCAGACGCGGGGACGTGATGAATGGATCGTAACAGTCACGTGGCTGAGGGATAATGATTTAATCATAGTGTAATGGATGGCGGACTCCATTCGGGTCTGGATTCGTGACGGTGTTTGCCAACGCAACATGAATCTCATTGCCAGCTCTGAAAATGATGGCGTGGTTAAACTTCACTGTGAACAGCAAGTTATGTGCGAGGTGTCAGCTGTTAATCTCCTACAGGAGAGAGTGACCATTAGAAGAGTCTCTTTACTTCTCTGGAAGTGGATGAGTTCAACTCGTAAACTAGACTAATGATTTATGTCTCACTGGTCCATGTTCTGCAGCTAGAAGTTGTTGATGGATCTGGATTCTGTCAATTCAGCATTTGTTGAAATGTTGAGCTGATGCGACGTCTTTAGATGAAAGCTTTTCAAGAGATATTTGCTGGTGATTGCTGCAGTTTCCATCACGTTATGGACCAATGCATTCATGATTCTCTGTGACTGACAGTATCATTAAATGTCATTGTGAACAAACAGTCATAAAATATACATTTGTGACTGACAGGACTTCAGTTTGACGTACACAATTTGGGGGAAATAGATCTCTCTTTTGAGATGAGGTTGTGATTGAAAAGGATTTACTCTGTTGTGTGTGTATGTTCATGCAGGAACCTGCGCTGACAATACAAATAGTACTTACATTGGCCTTCATTATCAACACTGATTAGTTTTATACAATATAAAACACTCTGTGACTTGTGAAGCTGCTCAACTAAAATTACTTGATGTGAAAACCATTATTCTCGTATGTTTACATGCGGGAACAAGAGGGAGATATTTGAATTAAATGCTCACCATACTAATCTGACCTCTTACAGTATTCACCTCCTGACTGCAGATGGCACTTTGTCCGTTTTGTTAACGCAGTGTAACGTGGATTCACTTAGCAACAGCCGCAAACTTAGTTCTGCTGATCTATCAGTAATATTTGGGACAAAAGGCAGGGCAAGTCGATTTGTGTCGCGCATTTCAGCAACAAGGCAATTCAAAGTGCTTTACAGAAAACATACGTCAAAGAGAAGTAGAAGACGGATAAAACAGGAAATAAAAAGTTACAGTGCAGTGTGAGATATTGATTAGGGCACCAGTCCATCGCAGGCAGACGTACAGAGACAACCGTTCACACTCTCATTCACCAACAGGCATTCCAGCCCACACACGTCTTTGGACTGTGGGGTAACGATGGCCATAATCCGCCAAATGCAAACCAGTTCTGTTTCTGCATTAGTCAGTGTAATGTGTGAGCAGGTAGTTCAGCAATATGAAAATAGAAACAAGTTCTTGCAGGTGTAATATCATCATTCTTTCTCATCTGTTTTAAAACCAAAAATGAAATGTATTATAAGACTGACGTCTTTCTGTTTTCAATAGTACGCCCACTCCTGCTCACTCCAGACGGATAAAGCAAACATGTACAATGGCGTTGAATTCTCACGGGCCTGGAAGTCGATTTGGATAAGAATGACTGGAAAATGAAAGCGTATCTTTGCGTGA
Source organism: Aeoliscus strigatus (assembly GCA_901007665.1). Taxonomy (NCBI): domain Eukaryota; kingdom Metazoa; phylum Chordata; class Actinopteri; order Syngnathiformes; family Centriscidae; genus Aeoliscus; species Aeoliscus strigatus. The sequence continues at coordinate 169,160 of CAAKHB010000129.1, read as the reverse complement.
GGGTCCAGTCTTTGAATGTGGCTATAATTGGCGAGCTCGACAAAGGGGAGAGTTGTCAAGGGAGAGCTCGTGGGAGTCGCCAGCCTCTTGATTTGGTTTGTAGACGGCCGTGTGTGACAGAGTGGGGAAAGCAGTGAGAGAGAGGCGAACACATGATGGGATAGACACATCATACACACACGGAAAAAGTGAGACCTGCTGGTGGGGTACAAATCCCATCATTGTATTTTTAGACTGTCAGATTGATACAACAACTTGATTTGTGTTTCCCAGGCTGTCATCATGTCCGACAAACCATGTCAGCTTATGCATAACTGTTTTTCTGCCTGTGGAAAATGTCTGAATGAATACATTTGTGACGTTAACAAACATGGACAACACAAATCCAGTGAGGATGTGCAGAGATCTGTAGCTCTCCACCAGTAACACTGGATTGTACTAACAAGATGGGAACAAATGTAACCAAAATTAATATTAGATTAATGGCAGTCGTGTTCAGTCAGCCAAATGCCGAGCTGAATATTCATCAGCAATGCACTACTTGTGCCTTTTAAAGCATGAAATTGACTGTGTATTGACACACAAATAAAAAACAGCACTACTGACAAAGCTTTATGTCTTTGTCTATTTCTTTCGATGGGCACAGACATATTTCAGTATGTTGTTTGTTCCCTTGGGCCCTCATCCCAAAAGCAGGTTGAGTGAAAATCCTGAGTTTGTTAATGATGAAATGAAGGGAGATTGCTGCATTTTCAATTCTATTTTCATGTGAACTGACAGAAATCAAACCAAATGTCTTCAGAGTTGAATATGTTTGTTCCTGAGTTTATCAGTAACCACTGCTGTTTGCGCCGTGTGTTGAGAGGACTGTAATGTTATCTGGTCTGCATATCACATCATATCACACATATACAGTATATTTGACAAGAAAGTTGACTCCGACTTTGTATTAAGGACAATTCGGCAGTTTTCCTCATTTCAGGATGAACAGACTCAGGGTTTTTGCTAAAAATGCTTTCTGGAATGGGCCCCTGGCGTGTCGTCGCCGGGACTGTGAGAGGTCGCTGCGTTCACTGCTACACACAGACAGATATTTGCATTCTTTCATTTGCATGTGTTCTTCTCAGTTCATGGTATTGTGGTTATCCCTTGTATCTAGTTGGCCCGTGAGGATGTTTATCTGCCATGACAGCACTTTAAGCTGCAGAGGGCACATCAGGATGAGCAGTGCAACGTGTAGATGGCTGGCTGTGCGAGAACTCCTTTGGGATGGCGTCCAGGCTTTTATTGGCGACAACAGATGATGTTGGGTTTTTTTGCAAGGTGGGCTACATGGTTGCGGTCACATGGTGTGTCTGTGTAAAAGAGGATACGTGTGTGAATCCCTACATGAACATTTAGACCAGTCAGCCTGTGCGTTTTCTGCATACGTGTTGTCAGCTCCCAGGCAGAAAGAGTCAAGTCAGCACATTCTACAAATGTGGTCCAGCAGCCGCCTCAGAGGCGATGGGGTTACAAGCTGTCTTGAGTCGCCTTGTGACCAAATGTGGATGAGTCTTCAGTCTGAATCAAAGCCAAGACTTAATCATATCACCACAGGGTACACGATACGCTACGAACATCGTCTGGGGTTCGCAGTGAGCAGTGAGTGAACACTGAGTAAGATGGCCTCCATAAAGATACTGTATCACAGCAGAGGGACAATTTTGTCATTCGCAAGACCACAATGGGCGTGCTAAGGTCCTGTCCAACAATGGCAGTGAACGTCAGACTAAGATGAGTCAATCTGAGAGGAAGACTGTGTTTGACACGGCTGATTCCTCTGCTGATTTTGCTTGGAGCTGAACGTTTTGCCACTGACACATCTGATCAGCTTTTAGTTGATCATGTTAGCCTGCTAGCTATGTTAGCAGCTGATACAAATCAGGTCAATTTAGATCATTTTCCTTATTTTCTTATTACCTGATTTGTACACAGATAACCACATCATTCTCATCCACTGGAGGCCTGGAAGGCGAATCGGAAGTGTGGAACTGACTGTTTGACGAAGAGATCAAGCGTGGATTCACACTAGTCACAATGGATTTAAATAGGGCATATTTTTCTGCAACAAAACTAAACTTTCATGACACACTGTCACTTCCTCGTAGCTCTTAAGCTTTGCTGGAAGTAACACATTTAGTGATTAATTAGTGAAAAATGCATAATAAGCAGACATGTCAACAGCATATAGCCTCAGTGGATTGTTCTGCAGAGACGTTTGTAGGACGTTCTGCAACTTTGTGCAATGGGATCCACACTGATTTTCCATAAAACCGTTGAATATTCATCTGAGATACTGGCACTCAGAGAAGAGATGAGTCTCAAAATGAGTTAATTTCCTCAGTAATGTCACACAAAACAAATTCTGTCGAAAGGATTAGTTTGTACATTCTAGGGAGCATTTCATTTTCCCATGAGCCTTGGTATAATATGTTGCTCCGGATTTATAAATTGCACACTTAAATGAGCACCTGGCAAATTTATGGTATTACGGTAAAAGTATGTTGACAAAAAAAAAAAAAAAAAAAAATACAAACAACTGCAATGTCTGCAGAGTCAGTCTCATGTTAACGAGTGTTTGTATGTGTATTTTATATGTGTGAGACAGCGTCTGTGTTGTTGTGTATCTGCCCCGAAATGGTAATTCCTGTGTTTCAGCATCGATTTGCCAATGTGGTATTATGTGCTTGTTTTGGGGGAATGCATCACCTGAGCTAGTGTCTGAGTCATTGCTCATTCAGCCACAGCTTCAACTGTCAGCAGGATGGATCACATGATTCCGGTAACTTTCCTTGTCCTTCTCAGCCTCCACACACTGGTTTCCTGAGGGAAGCCGATGCGATGTGCTCCTTGGCCGCAGGAGTGGCGCTGCTAAAACAGATGAAACCAGCTCTAAGAGGCCCTTGTCTCCTGCCTGCCAGGCGCTTACGAAGATAGATGGAAGGGAGCACAACGCAAGCAACACATGAGGAGATTACTGATTAAGGTGTGGAGAGGATAAGCAGCCGCCTTAGCGGCCTCATCCTGGAAATTTCCGGTGGCACTGCAGACCCAGCCCCAGGTTACCGGCCCTCAGCCAGCGAGGCCTCTCCAGAGGGCTGGCGGAGGGATTTATGAATAAGAATTGGAAGGGTGTCAAATCAGCAAACAAAAGCAAATGTGACAAATGAAGCAGCTGTGAGTACAGGAAAGCCGACAAAGGCAAGGGAACGTGGACACAATGAGAACAAGGGGAAGCACAGGGAGGCTGTGATGCAAGCTACTAGTGGGAGCGCCTCTGCTCTGCTCTTCTCCATCGCTCCAGGAAGTCATACCACTTCTGTACTCCATCTGAAGGAGGCTATGTCACCATGGCAACCAGAGAGAATCTGCACCCATCTCCAGGCTCGCCGAGCTGGGTTGTACGTGTGCATGCATGAATGTGTTTTGCGCAAACACACCGGCTCATCACTGCTGCATGTGTGACTCTGTCCGAAGCCTGAATTTCTTTTGGTGTGTGTGTGTGTGTGTGTGTGTGTGTAAGCATTCAGTGCAGGCGTGTGTGAGAGGCCGAGATACATACACACAATGATACACTTGCAATCACACACATATTCAGGGCTTCACGTTCACAGTTTGTACTGCAGGCTTTATTTTTAGCACGTGGCAGTTATATAATCAGGGTGACACTGGGGGGAAATAAAAGGAAGGGGGAAAATACCTCCTGCGTTTCCTTTACCCTCTATTGAATGCCGATGCTCTCCGTTTTCCAACCTGACATTGCCATATTGCTTTGTATCGTTCTTTCTCCATCCTTCTCACGTCCTTGCCGCTCTCTCCCGTCTCCGTGTCCTCGTCCATCCCGTTCCCTCACTCATCAAGAATCGCCCTTTTTACAAGCCCCAGGTCCATCTCTCTCCGCCGTGAACAAGGCAAAAAAAAGAGTAGGGACAGAAAGAGGAATGGCAGAAAGACAAAGAGGATACACTTAGAAAGTCGTGAGAAACAACAGAATTAGACACAGAATAGATAAGGAAGTCAGAGGGTGGAAAGACAGATGGGGGAGTGAGGAAATGCTGCAGCAGACGAGCAAAAGGATGGTTGTTAGAGAAAGAGACGGAAACTCACGACTCTTCTCTCCAGGATGGCGTCCTTTCTAAGTAGGATCCCCAAGTGGGCACTGCTGAACTCTCCTTTCCTCATGGTAATTTGACAATAAATCATATTTCAGAGTTATTACATGTGTATATATGTTATATATATGATCAGTGCAGAGTGAAATCTGATCTTTTTCGACTATTTCGTTCAAATTCACTCATAAACAGAATAATGAGCTGGTTGATCTGATCTCGTGCTCATTGCCACATCTGAGGAGTCATCAAAAAGTAAATGGTGTCAGCTGTGCAGCATCAGGCCACCTCAGTGGAAATGTGCTTATGCAAGCACATCAAATTACTTTTGCCTGACACAAAGCTGCACTCATGTTTCCCGTCTAACACTGGAGTTAGCCCCACACCGTACAACAGCTCCTGTTGTATGTGGAGGTCTTTGCTCCTTGGATGGGGGTGTGGCAACAGTTAGTGGAGACAGTTGGAACCAAATGCAGAAAAAGGGTGTGTACCTGACAGGTGGGAGGTTCACTTAAATTAAACTTCGACATCATTTCCATTCATTTGCCACCTGCATGCACCCACAGACCACGAAAAAGTGATATGACTGAGGTGAATACAAGTACATATAGTGCCTAGTTGCTTGTAACAGACGCGTATATGTCTTATGGGCGAAAAGGTATGGGTGAGTAGGATTTGTAATTATACCTACTTATGTAAGTATTTTCAATACATTCTGCTGTTGTAAAAACTCCCACGAGGGCACTTGTGGGCCAAATATCCCCTGGTGTGTGACTGCAGGTGTTTGACTGTGCATGAACGTGCGTGTCGACATCTGGGTACATTCATGTTCGCACAAACTACACAACTGAGTTTGCATTGTCCAGCACCTCACAGATCTCAGACAGAAATGTGTCGATGCCTTAGGGAGCGTGTTACACTTCACTTCCTTCGTGGCTTTGAGGCCTCAGCCAAACGCTACCAGAGCGTAGCGGGAGTCCTCTGCTGCCTGCCCTCCCCCCAAACCTGGGAGAGGATTTTTGCTTTAAGTGAAGACGTTTTGGCTTGATGTCAATATGATATCAGAACACATCAACTGTCAGCTGTACATGTTGATGACAAACACTGGTCCATCTTTTCACAGTTTCTTGCATGGATTCAACCAGGAACCATTTTGTGACTGAGTCCACAAAACATTTTTTCCTGCTGTTTCCTCTGTGTCGGAATGAGAAATATGAATCATTAGATTTTATGAGTTGTGTATTTGAACTTAACAGAGTCCTTTCCTGTTAGCAGTCTTTCAGCCAATAGTTACTGCACAGTCTCACTCTGGCCAAGGAAGCAATAAATTACCAAACTATCCGTTCAAACCTCAATCCACAGCTGGGACTTGTCGACCTGAGTATTGACATATTCTATACATGACTCTGTTGTTTGTTTGTCTTTCCCCACAAATCAGTGACTTGACTACTGTGGCTACTTTTTAGTAACCCTTTAACACAGAGGGTGTCCCTGGTGCAACGTTCACGCTCACATACTACAGTGTGGAGTACTGTACTTACATGACTATTTGAACTCAGAAAACATCGATCGGTTACTGAAAGCTGATAAGTTGCTCTCAGTTCCCCCCTACCTGGAGTGAGGAAGGACCAGGGAGAAGGAGATAAAGTCCAACGGCGAGGAGAAGTTTCAGTAACCGTTTTCTGATGCAAATAGTGCATTGTGTAGTGTGCGTACTTACGGTATTCCAATGTATTGTAGTGCAAATGTAGCGTCAGCGATACCGTCAGAGGTAAAGGGTCAGGAGGTGAGTAACAGCCCATTTAAACATCTCTTCAGTTCTTGGTACATCCTGTCACATCAGGTTTCAAACCCCTGCTGGTATGACTGTCGTCGTCATTGCTCATATGCCCTAAACTGTGATAATATAAATTCCATTTCGGGTCAATCAGAAAATTTCATCTGGCACCCATCCAGGGATTATGACGGCAGGCATGAACAAAGCGGTGTGGTGGTGGTGTTGATTGTGGATTACAGAGCGAGGCAGCCAATGACTTTATCATACCGCTGTTGATACAGCTTTCTGGAGACAGTCCTGCTCTGGCGTCATGAGGCTCAGTCACTGTGTGAAGAGAGGTTGTTGCAGCTGACTCAAGGGAAGCTGCCAATTAGCAAGTGTCATGGAGAGACTGCTCTGCTGCTCCACACTCAGGCGGCTGTGGATGGGGTCGTGACGGTGTGTGCACAGGTTGCAGCATTATACGTATGTGAGTTGAGTTTGCATTGTAAAATAGATGTTTATTTACGCGTGTGTGCAGGTGCTGCAGCTCAGCCGTGTCTTTTCAAGGGATTGATACTCAGTCACCGTGAGTTTTTCCAGCAGTAGTAGTTTTAAGCCTCACAGCTCAGTGACACATCACTGCATTTTCCTCATGGCAATGCAAGCAACAGTGACCTTTTATGGCGAGTTCCCTGCACTTGTTTATGTGATCGTAAGTATGGAAATATCACTGTATGCGTGCATTTATGTGCATCATGTGGTCATACATTCTTGATTAATTCTCCTGCTGGCATTTAACCACTGTTTTTCTGCTGTTTCTTATACAACTGAAGCATTTTGCCCTTTTCACATTAATCAGACGTTCAGTTATTCCATTTGACAGGTTTTGACATATTCAGTGTCCCTGGACGTTGTCTATCTGCCCACAATTAGACTAGATAATTAACTAAGCTAACACTTTGTTGTTCAAATTTCAAGGTGTCATTCAAGTATGTTAAGAAACATTTGTTTCCCTGGTCCAGCAGTGTATAAAATAAAATAAAGCTAGCTATAGATTTTGTAATAAATAACCTATTAGAACCCTTTCACTTTTTCCCCCACACTTTGAATACAACATGAGAATTTGTGATTGTTACATAACAAGGAATTTTACTGCTGTTGGAAGCTTTCACCATGTAGATACAGTCGTTGCTAAACTAAACTAAGCTAAACCAAGCTGATATAAACTAAAATAAGTTTACTAGCTGCCACATATTTGAGCTGTATGGATTCATCTTCACACATGTCATACGGTGAGAAATTCATCTTTCACTTCTCGTGCCACAAAATCATCTTTCACTGTCTTTTCTCAATGTTTAAATTAAGGGCATTTTACATGCATTTCTTTTTTTTTTTTTTTTACGTTTTTATCATCACCCATGACAAGGACCCAGCATCTCAGATGTGAGTGATCTGGGATGGAACCCTTTGTTGAAATTCAGGTTGCATATGTGTGTTTTTCTCGTCTTTTTTTGGCTGGGAGGCGAGGCAATATCGAGCAGAGAAATTGTTGACTCAGGGGGAAGGAAAGTGTCAGATTAATAACGAAGATGGGCCACGAGAGGCAGCTGAGGAAGAAATAGAAATAAGACAGGGTGTCCTCACAGTTCAGCCAACCTAGGCGTGTGCAGTATATTTGTGATGGTGGAGGTTTAAATCAGGGTCATAATGATGTTTGGCATCTTGTGTCTCTGCCTTCACTCTTAAGTTTTCCCTGCTGTGTACTGTCTAATGAGAGCAAAAAGGTAGACGGCAGTTTAATTTTTAATAACAAAGATGTGACACGACAGGCAGTGGAGGAGGCAGGAAAAATGGATGAAGAACGACTCCCCAGCTCAGACGGGAAGGAAGGAAAGAAGGAAGACGAGCTGATGAGTTAAGACCAGCACTGTACGTGTTTTAGAAATGTTTTCATTTTTATAGTTCTTTCCCTGTCTTTGCTTCTAGTCCACATTTATCAGACCTACAGGTTGTTACTTTAACTTTCATATATAGATTGTCTGAACATACATATGTTCCCAGGGCTTGAGGCAACTGAATCCAGTCAACATCCCCAAGTCCAAACATAATAAATGGTGTTCAGCACTTAGGTGCATCGCACAGACTCACATTCATGGAGGAACAAGGTTGGTTGTGTTTGGTTTCAGAGATCGGGATGAAATAAAGACAGGAGGAGAGATGTGACCTAAGGGGGCGACAGAGTATGAGGTTGCACCATTGTGTGTGTGTGTGTGTGTGTGTGTGTGTGTGTGTGTCAGCCGGACATGGTGAGGGAGGCGTTGGTTAGGTAATGTGACACATACCATCAGACAAAATGAAGCAAAAGCAAATGAGGTACATGGCTTCTCTCCCTTAGTCCTCTATTATGCTAATGAGCTTCTCCAACGAAGTGCTCCTCCTCCCTGAGCTTATTTACTGAATGCTTTAACACACAACCATGGAAAACAGCCTCTGTGTGTGCTTGTACATGCATGCAGGCAAAGATTTCTGTGACATGTGGGCACGCAGGGATGCAGAATTTTTCAATCGTTGCCCTCGGTTTGCTCAAAACACACAGAGGAGGCGGTACTACAGTAGAGGACCCTTCACATTGATTAACCCACACAAGTATTGTGCAGAGCCCAATGGGCCCATGGACATGCACACTCACGGGTGGCTGGTTATTGTATATGTAGTCGGTTTCTCATGTTTGTTAATAGAAAACTCAGCGGTGGTGACATCAGCCATCTCGTCCCCCTCCACTTTGCCTTCCTCTTCCTCCTCCTCCGGTCATGTGACGCTGTGTCACCATCTGAGTCAGAACTGCGTGGTCCGGGGTCAGATTCATTCTTCCTGGCCCGCTGTCTGTTATCAAGCTCTGATTGTGGAGTCATTCTGAGGTAGTGTGGTGGGAACGTCACACTCATAGACCATACATATCTTTGTGTGTGTGTGTGTGTGTGTGTGTTCCCTCAGCCCACCTTGTTTACTTCCACTTTAAGAGATTTAGCCCAGAATCTTCAGATTACCTCCAGCACAAACGGTACCCAGAGCAAGCAGGAGATGACGAATGAACAAACTTCCATTGCTGTCTTCATGACAATCTCCACCTTTGTATTCTGGTTTCATGCTCATCAAACAAAAAAAACACCCAACCACTTAATCCCCCGGAAATTGACCAGCTCGTTTCATAGGCAGAGGAACTTGTAGGAATTAAATCCCTTGAAAGCACTGGTCCTACTAATTACTTGTATACAACACATCTGTAACATCTCTGCACATTATCAGTGCTAGTGTGAAAGAGACATCACCAGAGACTTGTAGAATCGATGCTAACATGCACTGACGCTGTTCTGAAGGCTCCTCGTTGCCCCGTAATCACCAGAGAATGATCTGCTGGTGGTTTTATGGAGGCCAGACATCAGAGAGCTGGTGTCCATGTGGTCATGGTGGTTTGCTCACATCTCGGGTTATGCCGTCGGTGTGGCTGTGAGCGGGAGGCTCCACGTGAATATTCATTCGTATCTTATTGGTCGTGTTAGCAATTCCTGCTGCAGTGTTTATTTCTTTTGCGTTGCCAGGCTGAGTTGACAAGCATCAGGAAGATCGAACTTGCACTGAACAGAAAGATGGAGTGAGAATCACCAGGTTCTCTTAGTAAACGAGTGCATCTGCAGTGTTTGGAGGAGAAACATGTTTATATTCAAATATCAACGTCTTTCCATAATGTTTGCTTCATTATACAAAGGTGGCATGTAAGGACGAGTACTTAAATGTAGACATCGAGGTCATGTTGTCTTGAAAGGATTTATTTTCAAGCAAAGTTAAAGTAACATTACATAGTTTTTTACTGAAGAACAGGGCCACTGGCAGGATTACAGCACACTGCTATGTTGGTGGAGGGAGCACTGACCTACTTGTATGTTATTTAACTGGGAAAACTGACATTGACTGGGAGGATACTTTTGGTTCTACCGTAAACCCCGCTGTGCAGGTTGATGTAATTTCCTTGATCATCAGACCAGACATGGCAGGTCAGCGGTGATTGGAGCTCCAGTTCTGTCCATCTGAGCTCACAGCACTCAAATGCAGTTTTTTTTAAACAGCCAGCGTTTCACCAACTATGTGATGAGCGTCAGGTGAAGATGTCTTTTTCTCTTTGCCTCCTCCATCAACCTCCTCTGTCACTGCATCTTTACTGAGAATTCTGAGCTAGTTTCTGGTGCCGTAAAGCCTCACTTTGTTTTCCTGACTGGTCACCTTGAGTTACTTACTACAAAAACAGGCATCCAGGGCGCAAAGTGGGAGTGAAGAGAGGCACTATTCTCTTTACGAATGCCAGCAGAATGTTTTTACAGCTATTACATCTAGTACAAAACTCTGTTCATGAGATATTTGATGGTTACTACACTGCTTGCTTTCCTCATTGCCATACAAATGCCCCGGTAGTCTGAGATACAAAGAATACGGCCTTAACGTTTCATAAAAATGTGATTCTGTAATAGTTTGAAGGTGAAGCTGATGTGCTTTGACGTGGAATCACCGTCAGCCTGCTTATAATGTAAACAACATGGAAGAATTGTACATGTTTGTTCAGTGTCCAGGGAACAATGTTGAAGGACAAACCCTGCCTGATCAGATAACACTTATTTGTACGACAGCTCTTCCCCACTGGCAATGTTTTGTCCACTACATTCCTGTGTCACTCTTCCCTTCCTGTCACATGTCATCCCTGCTTCTGTTGATTAGCATCAGTCTATGTACGGCCTTCCTGCACAAGGCTTTCCTAGAGATACTGGCATGTCTAATAGTCACTGACTAATGATGCCTGGCTGTCATTTGGCTCAAATTGAATGAGGTCTGTGTGCACAGAGTGTAGAACCCAAGTGGCTGTTGCACGCCAGGCGGCTCGAGCAAGCGGGCGGTCTATGTACCTTCCCAGCAGATTGGAAGAGAGGGCTGATGACATGTAAACAGCTGGTGACTGAATGAAAAACCCGTCTGGGACTCTGAGGGGGAAGCATTGGAGAGATGGAGAAGGCGATCGTTCAGGGACACCAGGTAATGGTGCAGTCCAGAATGGTATTGTGTTGTGTTACTGGATGTCTCAGTCTCACATTGTTGAAAATGCCTGTCGTGGACTGGAATACCGAGCTAAAACAAAGCACACTGCATATTGTACCACTTAAATTATTTGACTAAAGTGCACCTTGATACTATTTTAATGTTTGTTTTGAAAATTCTGAGGACTGCTGCTTCAGTGAAGGCCTTTTTCATTTCCCATCTTGGAAGGACTTAGTGTCTTTGAATGATAGTATGACTCAGCCAGAATGATGCTTCAGTGAGGTCGACTGTGTGAAAAGTGTCAAGTGTTTCCCATTAATTAATTAGATTGTCTTTTGCATAATTTCTTGATGAGCTAAGACATTCTAATACATTCTAATAATGACAGAGGGTTATAGAGTCTTGTAACTCATGTTGGGCGTATCAGAAAAATCTGAATCGAAAAAAAGGATTTCAAAGGTGTGCTGCATATGCTGTGATTGCGACAGCCCCTCGAACGGCAATGTTTGGGGTAAACAGAAAAAAAATCCAGATCACTGGGATTTAGCTTCAAATTATTGGAGTTGGCTGATGATGTGAGTTACTACCAGTGCACGTTGAGTCCAAAATACCACTTGCCAGCTAAGCAGGCCGGTGAGTCTGAGCCCCACGACAGTTTCACCAAAGGCAGACCACACCAGATAGTTTGCAAACATACATCGATGTCATTCTGGAGATTTGACCTAGTTCCAATTATGAAATTGGGATGTGCTGGTTACTTCTGCTCTTGTCTGATAGTCCAGGTAGTTTGACTCCCAATCAGATGGGCTAGGTCTACATTAAATGGACGGTTCAATTTTCCCCGCCCCCACATCATTGTTGGCGGCGGTGTCGTGCAGCCTGCTAGGTGGGTTGGTCTCTGCCAGAATTCACAGCCAGTGACTTTGACCACAGTCAGTGGTGAAAAAAACAAAAACCCTGTTCCAGCAGTGCTGACATTGACCTCTTTCTGATAGCGATTACTCCCTGGAGCATCCACGGTGAATGAGCCGTCGCAAGCTGAGTGTCAGGTTTCGGTGTGGGGGGGCTGGTGGCAGCTGTAGGGCTTCTCCTCTTCTCCTCCCAACAACTTCCATCTCTCACTGCTATCCTT
>CAAKHB010000129.1:137165-152221 GCA_901007665.1 Aeoliscus strigatus | reverse complement strand
CCCCCCCCCCCCCTGCCCCTGGCTGTGAATAGTGATCATAATTTCATGTTGTGTTTTCAAGCGTTTGTAACAGTGTGTGTTTAATGTGCTGGGGCTGAATCATGTGTCTATACATGAATGTCACAGTACAACACACACAAACACAAACACAAACGAGCCCCTCAAGAGAATATCCATGTCCCTCGCTGTTTTTAGAAGTGGATGTATCTTCCCTCTCTGCCGTCCACTTGTTCCTCACTGATGTTTAGAGCAAATCTAATATTCCAATTACTGCCAAGCCATTGCACACACACTCTCACACAAACATGTTACTGTACTGTATAACCGTGTTGACAAGATGGGCACTCTGCAGAGCTCCACCCAATCAAATGTAAAGTACATTTTCTGAAGTTAAATGGTTTTGTGCCAAAAGCTATGTTTTGACTTGCGCTCCATCCCTCCAACAAATTCGGTGAAGTGATCATTGTAGGTTCAAGCCCTTGCCAAACAACATCTTGAGTGTATTGAAATAAGTCACACAGTTCCCAGCAGTGGTGGAAATGTTTAACCGAAGCTGACCCTGTGCTGTTGCATCCCTGGAGGATGTGAGGAGGGAATTTCACTCCACAGACATCAATACCTCCATATATGCTTTATGAGTTATGATTAATGTGGCAGAGACAAATATGTTTGCATAGGAACCTTTTGGATTGGTCCATTTAAAAGAAAACTTGGGGAGCAGAATTGAAACATTAAGGCAAAGTGATACTTTCCATCCTGTGGGGCAGCTTCGATCGACCAGACCAGTGTTTCTCAGTGTGTAATCGAGACTCATTAGCTTGTAAATTTATATTCCGCCCAAACACTAAAGCAGCTCATTTAACTGATTACCACACCTTCAACCAGGAAAAAAATTAATTAGCAGAATCAACCACTGTGGTAGTTCAGTGGAGTGAGAAGCTGCTACGCGATGATACGAGTTGTACATTTCTTTATCTTTACATGCAAAATGAATGTCAATAACTGACACCATATATATCAGCCTGAACAGGGAGAAGCTATTTTTCGGTTGTAGGTAGCAGAAAAGCTCCTCTCATGCCTTGGACGAGACCTACAATAGATGAAGAACAACACTGACAGTCAGCTTTCTATTTCAGGAACTCTTCACCTTGATTCAGTTGGTGACACGAAACCTTATGCTGATATTTCAGTGCAGAACAGTTCTAAGACCTAGTTCACACTGCTGGCAAATCCTTTTTTTTTTTTTTTTTAAACTCATTGATCATTGACAAGTGATCAGATTGGTTTTGTTGCGTCAACACATCAGCGCTCTGTACTGATCTACCTGCACAGCTTCTGTGGTGGAGATGAAACCTGCGCTGTCAAGTTGGTGCAGAACTCCCCCCCCCGCAGACTGACACGATGCAGGAGACTGACGCAAACATCCATGAATTGTGCTTCAGTCTTGGTGGGCTTCAGCGTGCAGCGGAGGTTTGGTGACCTCTCACCGATCACCAAAGTAGCACGACGATCTGACGTCCGGTATCAAGGGCCAGAAGGTCCAGACTGAAGATGCACCTGTTGAAATCTGATCAGACTTCATGAAACACATCTGGATACAGCCTGTACACGACTGAAGTTTGATTTGGGGCTGGGGTGAGTCCCTCACACATGATGTGTTTATCATTTGGTGTCAGCTGCATGTTTCCTGCTCTCAGTCCGACAAGTGTTTTTACTCTATCTTTCATTTCGGAGGCCTGACTGCAAATCCCTTATTACTTCCCTCGTCCTTCTCTCCCTCTCTTGTCGTCCCCTATCAGACACTTCATCACTGAGTGTTTTATTGCGTTGTGCCCTTGTAGAGGAGGACCTTTGGGCTCGCTCCAGATATCCAAAAATTATAGCTCACTTTTTCCCCGGGTGACTCGCTCTTGGCTCCGAAATTAGGAGCGCGGCTCCCCCATTCTCTCCCTTCGTCTGAGTGTCCTCCCCTTTTTTCATTTTCTCCTTTTGTCTTTTTCTCCTTCAGCAGTCAGCATGTTTTTATGGAGGAAGCGTTGTAAGGGTGCATGACAAGTGAAACTGTTTCTCCTTCCACACTTTTCTGTTTAGATCAGTGACAGCGGCTCCTGCCTCTACAGACAGTACAGTTTATTCCCTGCTGTGTCCCTCACATCTTTGGCGTTCCCTCTTTCTCAGAGCTTTGTGGACTTGTCCTACCCAGAATATGTCTTCTTCAGATTGTCTAGGTAGAAAACTCCTAATGTGTGTTAAAGTTTACTTCATTCAAAACTGGTTGTTCCTTACTTCCATGGAATATACTGTCAACAAATAGGCTTGTTTTTTTTTAATTGGGAATCATTAAACTGCTGGAAAATAGTTACAACAATATACCTCACAAACATTACAGAAAAATAAAAATTAGGACCATTAGGAGAATTTTTAATTACGATGATCCATCTGATCAACACTTCTTCAGCTGAAAGGAGTAGATAAACAAGGAAATGATCGCATTTGAGATCCAGGAACCATCAAAAATCTGTGTGCGATAATTGATTTACATGATTACTTAGTTATCAAAATGATTATTGTATCATCAACGCATTATCCCTGCATGATAGGTCTGCATAATGGATTCAATTCAATTCGGTTAATCAATTAGTAGTTCACTTTACCAAATGGTGGCTTTGTCCACAAACCAAACTTTTCAATTTACTATCATACAAAGAAACCAGAAAATATCCCCACTGATGAATTGTGAATTAGAGAATTTTGCTGTTTTTTTCATTTTAAAAATGACTCAATCTCATATTAAAGTTAGTAGCTGATTATCATCATTATCATTTACTGCTTTTGTGATCAGTGTTACCTTCACCAAGGAGGTTGGATCCTTAGCTATATTGATGTGTTGAGACAATAACTGGCGTAATGGCAGCAATGTGACAGGATGTTCCTCTTCCACTTGCCGTGTGCATCAGCTGCAAAGGTGTGTGTGTGTGTGTGTGTGTGTGTGTGTGTGTGTGTGTGTGTGTGTATAAAAGTTTTGTAGGTAAACCTGTTAGGACTCGTTATTCCCCGAAGAATCATCGTGCGGTTCAGCTCAGTGCAGCTAAATGAACAGAAATGAATGGAAAGGTTTTACAGTTTGTGCGTCACATTTAGAGAGACTGTATCCATGACAACAAGGAAGAGTGAGAGCAATAGACATTTGAGTCCTCCTTGGGATCAGAGATGCATCACATTCTCTCCCTCTCCTCGCACTTAAATCTAACACTTAATGTGATGTAGCCAGCTCCAGGTAGGTAAACAAAATCAGACATTTGTTGCTCAGAGATGGATGCGTGAGCTGCTGCGTTGAAGACAGCGTGACGCCTTCTGTGGACTTCAGATAATGTTACACCTGCATCAGCTTCGTGACTCCACATGATTCCCGCTATCAAACGTGGACAGGCTGGTCCCGTCATGCATTACACATCATCACCGTCGGTCCATCATGCAGCTTTTGTCTTTCCTGCCTCTTATTGTGTCTGTAACGAATGCCGGTACCAGTGTTCTAACCCTGATGATTTATCCACCGTCTGTCCTCCCACTGATATTGAAAAGTCATATAATACATTATTGATCAGCCTGTCATGATCCCACATGCTTTCTTCAGAATCAACGGCAGCAGTGTCCCTCGAGCTCGATTTGGAGCTTGATTGGTCAACCCTAAGGCCGAACATTCTGTCTTTGTTGAAGTCCTGTCACTGACTTCAAAGTGCTGGTGGATGTAGTGAATGCCACATCAACCACTGGGTTTTACGCCAGCAGACTGTATTGATTGTTGCCGGCCAGAGTAGCAAGAATGTCACAGTGGAGGAAGTCGTAGTAAAGAGACATGTTGAGGTGGAATCATCTGCGTTATTATAAGAGAGAAAAGTCCCCCGGAAGAGCCCTTCAGTGACATCTAATACGTTTGAGTGTATATATGACTCATGCTGTCCTCATGTCAAATGAATGTTTATTAATCTATAGTAGCAATGTTTCCCGAGCATTTAGACATTACTGTTTTACTCTGTTTTCAAAGCCTCCTTCTGGTCAATCCGACCAGATGTTTTTAAATTATGCGAGTAGAAATGCATACACAGATGGACCTAATTATTTGCCCCCTCTCAGGTGAAGTGCAATGATACTATAGTTCTGTTTTGTTCACTCCACAGATTGACTTTCCCTTAGCTTTGTACCTCACGTTCCACACTGAAAACATTTTATACAACATAATCTGAGGGTTTTTTTTGCAGAATCCTGCACTGCTGACATCCCTCTAATTTGGTCCAAAAACTCAAACCCTCAAGATGAAGATACTAAATAAATCAAGAATGCACTCAGAGGACACAAACCACACAATAAAATGTATGAAAAAATGCTCTTTCTGTTTTGTAAGTTGGTTTAGTGGTTTGTGTTTTTTTTTTTTTTATGTAGAATGGATCGACCCATAATGGAAATGGGTTCTTCCTGGGCCACGTAACACCGCCCAGTAATTGTAGTTTATGCATAAAGTTACTAACAGGCTGACTGAAGCCAGCAAAAAACATGATTTCCTTCACAGTGGTAATTAAGAGAAAACATCTGAAAAGCTTTCACAGACACTTAAATTAATCATGAATATTGTTTCAGCAGTGTCTCCGTGGACGTGCAGTTTAGGAATTGTCCGTATGAAGAGCTGCGATGGTGTCAGAGCATCCAAATGTCTTGATTTATATATAAACATGTATACACCTTCTCCCACATATGAACTGGTATTTATTGAGAAAAAATGGGAGGTGAGAACATGTTGACTTCGCACACACACACACACACATTTTTTTACAGCCTGGTGTGGTGAAATGAAAAATAAGCAGAAATTAACATCCAACAAAAGAGCCAGTTTCCAGTTATCACGAGTCTGTACATTTTTCTCTCTAGACACACACACACACACACACACACACACACACACACACACACCTATACCAGTGTATATTATTCATTTGTACAATTTACTGTTCACATGCTATGAACAGCCCATTCTACATGAACTGTGTTCAGTCACAGAAACCAGATCTGCTTTTTGCTGAATGTTTGCAGTTTTTACTTCGACCGTGTTCAGAACGTTTTGTCAGTTTCTTGTGTTCTTTGTGAAGATACGTGTGAATGTAATAAATATAATATCTTCCGAATGAAAAGTTGCTATCATTTCAAATTCCGTTTATTCTTAAGAAAAATGTTACTGCTATCATGCCTTTTAAATTTGTAACTTAGTTTTTAAGACAAGTTTCCATAAGTGGGTCTAAAATGATGTAAGTAATGCTGCATAATTAATTGCAATATACTGTTACTGAATATCGGCGGGTATATTACTCATTGACTCGTGTCAAGAGTAACAGTGTTAGCAGATTATTTCCAATTCTGCCTGTATTGTTGACAGATACACAGCGACAGCTGACACTAGGGCAACGGCAAGACATCTAATAATCAGAGAAAAGTGACAGTTATTACAATCATCAGTCTAAGACGCCTGTTCATAAAAAAAGACTCTTCCCTATCAACAAACACTGTCAAGTAAGGTGGTAAATAAAGGCACAGGGAGTAAACTGCTGGCTGGCTCTAAGTGTGTTCATTGTGCACCGTCTTCACTGCGACTCACTTTGGCAGATGTTTTATTCAAGCAGCATCTGGCACCACAACTTTAACTCAACCGTTTCTCTCTTAAACAACAACCACAGCCTTTGCATCTGGGCCAAACTTGGGCAGAAAATCTGCAAGTTGAGTATTGTGTATCATTGTGTGCCTCATTTGTGTGGTTTTATTCAGGTCAGCTTCCATCTGAAAACTGGTCTGCCTCATAAAACTAAGTTCTTTGCATTACTCATCTGACGGGATGAGAGGGAGAATGAATTTAGATTTTGTGGATGAGGAAAGCAAATCGGAGCACTGTCCTTGGAAGCACATGCTCAGAAACAGTGAATGTTTTCGAGTCCTTTGAGGAATCATCAGTCGTGACTTTTAGAAAGAAATAGTGTTTGAATATTATGGAGCAGCAGAACCACAAAGTGGGTTCTCTTAATAAACATGTCCGCTGTCATATCCTAGCCAAGATTTCGCCGTGACCATGACAATTGTCTCCACAGCTTAGAAAAGTCATAGTTTTTCAAGTATTCATTTCGATGCAGTCGCCAAGATTGGTAGAGAATCAACCTTAACTTCAAGGACATTTGTTCAGCTCCTGAGTCGATTCACTGAGTTTTTTCACTTCTTTCAAATAGAGCATCCAAGCGCCATGGTGACACACCGCATCACATGGAGACACGTGATGCTTGGCAAGATCACGTCAAGTATCATCAAGTATTCCTGAATAAAAGTCACAGTCATGAAATAATTTCCTCAGAGAAGCAGGAGTGTCTCTTCAGAGATGCTCAGCCTGTTTCTGCCTCGTGAGCTTTATTGCTAACTTGAACAAACGTTCACCTTTGAGTTTCAAATGAATCTTTATTGACAATAAGCCCATACAGTCCACAGGGTCCAAAGCGCCGCGCTTTGGTCTGAATCCTTTACTTGCCCAGTGTGAGTTGAGTGTACGCACCCAGTTTAAAAGCAATGTGGGAGGGGAAAACACTTTACTATGTCGATAGTGATCGGAAATGGCTTGTATTAGGAGTTTAATATGCAGCACTGAATCTGTTGTCGGTTTGCCATCAGATTAGCACGAAATCACTGACAAATATGTTTGCTGTCATTTTTGTATGATTGCTGTGGAAAAACAATAATCAGTAATATAATGAGCGAGACTTGGTGACAGACAGCAGGCCGGTTTAATTAAGGCGCTGATTTCCCATGAGGCACAGGGGCATTTTCTTCCTCTTGTCCTTTTCCTGTCTTTATCGGCTTGACTTTGTTTGGGATTTTGAGTTGAGCATTGTCCCAATCAGAGCAGACTGACTGTCACGTCTTCTTCTCATTCATCGATCTCTTGGCTTCTTTGTTCTGGTCTGTTTATGTTCCGGTCTGTTTACCACCAGCGGGGATGCGGATGATGTTTTACAGAAATTTCAGGAGCAGAACTAATCCTGCCGGTAAAAATCTGTATGGAGTGAAGCTGCACACAAGTGTTGTGCAGGGATTAGGGCACTCGTGGTAAAATGCAGCCTCTATGAATGAAAAGAACAGAAGATTTAGGGAAAGATCTAAGCAAAGGACATGCGGTCAGTGGCAGAAGGTGAAAAGGTTGTGTTTAACTGTTGAACTTTAACTTCTCCTCCAGCTCCAAAGTGGAGTGCGTGCACGATGGAAAGACTGAAGGCTCTGAGGGTCAGCCTGAAGACGACAGTGTGGAGATTGGAACTATCACATATCAGTTCTTGCAGTGTTTATACGACCTCAAGTCAGGGAGGAGAGCACAACAGTAAATCCTGACTTGAAGAAGAAGTAGCTGAAAATGTTGAGGAGGAGGCGGCCAAAGCAAATTTCTGCCACATTGTGGGTTTTGGCCACAGCACAGAGGGAGAAAGATACATCTGGACAACATCTCTTCCTCCCTGCACCACCTCCACTTTCATGTCTCACTTCCCATGCTGTTTATACACACACACACACACACACACACACACACAGACAGAGGCCAGTGGCTGCAGCAGAGGTGTGAACCCTCTCATTGCCATTACCCACTGGGCCTTTCCACAGTCACACTGAACTTAGCAGTGTTACGTCTGGCATGTTAGTGTCAATAAATCATTGTCACCCTCATTCTGACACATTAGCATAATTCAATTTACAAAGTGAGAACACCAGGGAGGAGACTGACTTCATTGCACATTTGACTCTTCTTGGGAGTTGGACGTGTGGCAGGAAGTCTACTGCCTCAACATTTCTTTGCACTACTATGTTTTTATCTGGCCATGTTAGATTTAGTCTTTAAAATTGATACAAAAACAGAAGGACATGCCATGTGCCATGCAGTGTGCACATAAACTACGGTTTGCATGTGTCTGGCTGAAGCGATATCAGTTCAGTAAAGAAAATAGATCCAGAAAGAACATTGGAAGAACATTCCATTTATAGCTGCTCGTCAGCTCCCTGCTTCATTCCATCCCATCAGAAATGTCTGTTAAAGCCCTGATACAGAAGAAGAACAACAGCACAGCAGCAGAGACGTGTTTGCATGCTCTGAGTCAACGTGCATGTCGAACACGCCATCTGTACCTGGAGCTGCATCATTCCGGGAAACGCTGAGCTCTGATTCTACAACCTCTGCACCAACAGCACTGAACACTCACGACACACACGGGCGTGCAGGATTGATTAAGATTGAGCATTAAGATGATAAGATGAAGATTAAGATAAGGCTGATGAAACTTATAGCGATGTAAATACCCCACAAATGCACATGAACTGACTCATGAAATGTTTGTCAGGACTTGCTGCAATGTTACTTTGAGGTCAAGTTGTATTTACGTTTGGGGTTTGGTGTTTCTGAGGCTGTAATGCAAAATACACACACACAATGTGACTTTTCATTCACTCTGACATCTTCCATTTTTAAAACTGCATCATGTGAGGGCTCAAACAAAAAGTCACACCAACACTGTAATTACAGTAATTTCATCATGAGGCTTGAGCGACGCCCCTGAAAGCAGAATGTAGGTGACAAGTTGATTCATGTTGTCAAGCTGCAGAGAGTTTTCACACACGGAGGAAATACGCGTTTGTAAGCTGATCAGCCTCTTGGAGGTTTCATTACTGACGACATGGCTGTTGATTATAACATGATTGTGTGGTATTGATTTTCATAACCGCCGTGTCAAATGAGACTAACCGGAATGAATGAATTAAAGATGTTCAGTCAGTGACAAATCGCTGCTGCCAAGGATGTGTTTTCACCTGCATATGTTCATTTGTTGACCTGGGCTCTTGACAGAGTTCTACAAAACCGACCTGTGTGATATTCATGACAGTTGGGAGGTAAGAGCAAAGGAAGAAGCCATTAACTTTGGGACCGACTCGTTCATAGAGATATAAAGAACTGCATCGGCTGCAGCATCAGTGGAGGGCTTCTTTTCTAGTTCCTATTGGAAGGTTAGTGCCAATATCATGTGGCATTAAACGGCTATAAGCATGAAGTCATAGTTAACATTGATTACTGATATGTTCAGGCTATGATTGGGATTCAGTATTATATGAGAGCACTGATAAGAATGCATTCCCCACTATCCACAGTAGATATAAGCAGGTAACTGACCTGTTGTGTCTTAGTATGTTTTGGTTTAATGGATCGTGGATGAGGAGGCCACTAGGTGGAATAATGAGATGGAAGGATGGGTTTGTTCCTAGAAGAAGCCTTCTAGAAGATTCTTTGGTGAGTAAAGTGAGATGTCATGGATTCATTAACTATGCAACATATAATCTAGGTCTGATTTAGATTGTAGAACCGTCCGTTATTTGGAGGTGTGTTGTTTTGCCGACTTCATGTGTTTTACATACAACTGTGCAGCCACATCCCTGTAGTGCAGAAGCATCACGAGGGCTCATGACTTTTTGCCCCCGGTGACCAATTTGACCATGTCATTAAGTATGAAGCTTCAACCGCAATCGTGTGGGCTTTCTGCCCTCCTGCTCGTCTGTCAGGCAACACCACAGTGTCCAACTACAGCCAGATCCCACTTGTCAATTAAACTCCAGTGCCTCCTCGTCTCATTCCTGATGAAAAGCCCGGCGCTGTTCAACTCAGCAGCACTGCCGACATCTCGCCTCGCAATCTGAGGGAAGCCGTGCCGCTGGGATGTTGGGGGGGAAGAGATGGATTGTTCTGCTGTATGTAGTGGGCTAACAGGGTCTAGACTTAGTGAGCAGGATTCACACCCAGAAGTACATGTGCACAGGCCAGAGCCAAGGATTCAGCAAAGCAATGTGGCAGAAAAATAAGTGATATTCTCTCTGGAGCTGCTTGAATAGTTTGAATAAGTTTCATATTTATAGCATGAGGAATGTGTATTTCTCGTATAAATATCTGTGCAGGAGTTTTACGTGCATGTAGTGCCACTGTGTGACTGACACAAGCCGTTCTTCACGTCACGGAGCTGGAAGAACATCAGCAGGATGTCAGGGAACAAGCTGCCTCAATCCATCATACGTGAGCAGCGATCCATAATGAATACTGCCTTGATGCCTATTAGCTGCACCCGTTTTCCAAATGCACTCACCGTGCATAAAAAAAAGTATTTTTGGTCTGATAAAGAGGGAACGTGTCTTCCGTGAGATGTCAGACACATAACAAAGTATGTCGTCCCTATTTCAGGGCACGCTGCCGACTGTTGTTGATTTGTCTGCTGTTTACAGGGGAAGCTGTTGGAGGCCCACACGCAGCGATTGTCATGATGTGTCTCGCGTATTGTCCGTGTGTGTATGATGTGTTCAGGGTTCCTACGCAAGTATGAAATGCATGGAAAAGTATGGAAATAAATTTGGTCAATTCCCAGGTATGGATAATCAAAAATAAACTATGGAAAAATATCGGTTTCTCAACTGTTACCCCAAACACACTGTTTTCTAAAATACTAAATTAGATTTTTCCAAAAACACTCTTACTCTTGACTGTGTATTATGCCAGGCCAAGCTCAGTTTGTCTGAGAGCAAATGGTACTTCTCTACAGTTTCCCACGAACCATACTTAAATATAATGTGGAATATACACTGATATATTAACTCAGATGTTGCATATTCTCTGAAAAGGAACAAAAACAAAAAAGCACAGTAGCGCATGGAATTTCTAAATTCCAAACATGTAGGAACCCCGTGTGTTCACGATGTGCGGGCACACTGACGAGGCGTCTGCAATTGAATTCAACAAATCTATTCCTCAAGGACTTCCCGTGGTGATATTGTAAGGCACAGAGGCATCTGGTACCCACTGACCACTTAACTGCCTGCGCTCGTCAATAACTCTTTACAAAGATCAATTAGGCCGATCAGTGGCGGGTACGCTGCTGGGGCTGAGCTTCTATATTGAACCGTTTCTGCGTGATGATGTCACATGCAGCTCATGCAGTGAAGGAGCCTCACCCCTCCAGACATTTGACTTCATCAAAGGGGTGTTCTCCTCAAACCGGAGCAATAAACTTCGCAGGGTCCAACCAGCCGTCTCATTCCGAGAGTTGTGACCCGGCTATAAATATCGATTGAGATAGCAACAGTTTGTTTTATCGTTCACTCACCTTTTTGCCCTTGGAAATGTCCGCTTACTCCTATTACAGCCTGATTGATTACATGCTGCTGCTTTGTTCTGTGTTCTTGTCTCCCCCTTCCTTTCCAGTTGTATGTGACACTGTAATGACTGTGGTTGTCATGACACCCATGGTAGCCAATGAGCTCACTGACAGACACTTGGATCCAGAGCAAGCTGACCTTTCACCTTCTAACCTTTCTCCCATGCAGATTATTAATCCTACTTACATTGGACTTCCTATGTCCTTCCATCGCAAATTAACCTCTTCTTCTCTCTCCCTCCTCCCCCTCTGTGCTTCTCTGTCCCTTTCCTTTCACACCCGTACCTCTTTCCTCCCCTGTTACTTTCATCCTTGCAGCAAAGTCATTCACGTGAAAATAATTGACGATGAAGAGTATGAGAAAAACAAGAACTTCTTCCTGGAGCTGGCTGAGCCTCGCATGGTAGACATGAGTCTGCAGAAAGGTGCGGTACTGAACCTATTTCTTTTCCACTTTTCCATTTTTTTCCTCACACATTTTGTCAATACCCCCCTCCTTTCTCACCATCCTCTCTCGCCTCTGTGCACCTGAAGTTTCACTTATAGCAGCTGTTCAAACCATGTCGCTATCCATTCCACCTGTTGTGCACCCAGAATCTGTCTACTTTCCATACAGCACCACCGTAAATCCTGTAAAACACGCCATCATCAGTGGCTGGCTGCAGCCATTCACTGTTCCCACAGAAAGAAGCCATTATTACGTAAAGACATCTTTTAGCTAAATGTGAAGTCTAGCCACTGTTTTTCAAAGCAGCTGCTGGGGTGAAAAGTCCAAGTAACATGCTGGTGAAATGGCATCATCAGCCTGACTTAACTTTCCTCTCTGATAATATCATATTCAGGTCATGAATTCTTGGTGCGGGCCAAGTTACTCACTATGAGATTGTGTAGCTCCAACACATTTGTTTGTAGGCTTTTTTTTTTTGGCAGAAAGGTGAAGATAAAAACGAAGGTGGAGCACAGAATCAGTGTTTTCTCGTTCCAGCTCGGTGTTGGTAATGTCTGCTGAAAGAAGCCAACAGGCATTTTCTTATCTAATGCCGTGTTATCTAACCATGCTCACAAGCTGCTGTGAGGGGTGCAGAACCTAACACTTGGCTGTTTCCTCCAGACACCACAGCTCATTGTGTTTACGTTATTGGGACTGGCAGCGCAGTCTTAGGAACACCGTCTGCATGTGTTTTCAGAGCTGGAGTTGTGTCGAAGAGCAGTTATCACGCAGGTCTTTTATGAGCGACAGCTGCACCGCTCTAAACTCTCCCCTGATGCTTGGTGATGCTTCAGACGCAAATAAACATACAGATAAACACACACACAAGCTGTCTTCTCATACACCGCTTGTTTGCTGTTTGCAATATGACAGAGCTCTGGAATGGAGATGCGTCCCACTGTTGCAAATGCAGTGGGTCCATGCAGTTTACTACAAATGAAAAGAAATACACATCATGATTCACTGTTTGACTGGATGATCAGTGTTTGAATATCCTGACACATAAATGGGATCATCACTCGAAGGAATGATAGAGCGCTGTGACAGTAGTTAGACGACAGACATCAGCTGGGGGCGCTAAATGCAATGATACGTTACCCTGGTGACGCCAATGTGTCCAAGATCCTAATTTCAATCACTTCAGTTTTAATATCACGAGACACTGGATGCAGGAATGTTAATTACTGGGTTTTGTCATTTTTATTTTCCCAACTGAAAATCCTTATAGAGGTCACAGACATCTTTTTTTCTAAGGTACGTAACACTGAACGTCATTCTGGCCATTAAATAGACTCTTTCCTCATCCTTTGGAGAACATCCGATCCCACTACAGCCTCTGAACATTCTGCCTGTTAAACATCCTTTCTCAACGTGTTAGTGAAAGTGAAAAATAATTTGTGTATTTACCCTTAGAATTGAATGGGTTCTTCGTTGGCCCGTACGTCACCTCTACACCAAGTTGCATGAAGATTGGCCTAGTAAATAAGACTAACTAAACAGATATGGCTGAAATTGTGAATGCAGATATACTCACATCAGTAATATCATACTCTTATGTTCAACAACCAATGGTAACTAATTAACTGCTGCCTATAGTTATCTATAACTGAAATTAAAATGCAGACTGGTACTTTTTGTACTTTGGTTCTATGACAACTGGTTTCCGTAGACGTTGGACCGGACTTCTCTGCATTAAATTCGTCCCGTCTTGGCAACGACGTTTGACCTGAGATATATTTATGTTTTATCTTTCAGGTCTGCAGACACATTGCAGACCCATTCTGCATAAGTGTCTTTCATTTCCCATCAAGGTTACTGCAGCAGGCGTTCAGCACACCGACAGTGACAGACAGCGTAGGTGTGGAGGAAGTGGAGGGAGACACAGATATCTGCTCAGGCAGCGTGTGGGATGAAGATAGATAATGACAGCTGGACCTGGGGAGACACGTGCCAATAAAAACACCTGAGTTTGGTGGAGACGGAACGTGGACCGTATGTTTGTCTTGTAGGAGATTAGAGCGCCGTGTCCCTGTTCATTTGTTTGAGCGTCACACAAGCGGAATTTGCTCATTTTTTCAAACTTGAATGACAACAAAGGATTACAAACACACATACGATGTTGAGGATGAGGAATGTGCGCTACATCAAATTGTTCACGGAGGAGTTAATGAGCAGCAGTAATATGTGTTTGATGAGATGATAATGAAAACACCTCCAGTATTATTTCGTCTACGGGATCATGTGTTGTTTTTTTTTTTGAGGTTACATATTCTCCCGTTGCAGCCAAACAAGTTGTTGTGAGAATGATGTGATAATTTCTTTCTTTTCATATATAATGTGGCGATTATATTGTTGTTCATAACTGCTGATGGAGGGCTGATTGGGTTTGTTTTTCTCCTTATTAAAGCCGGAGTGGAGCGGCAGCATTGATGAATATTCTATGAGCCTTTGTTTTGTTTGTGTTTTTTCATTTGCGACAGCCTTGCTCCATTTTCCTAGCAGCTGTTTCACCAACAATAGCGTGAGAAAAATGTCTTATGGAGGATAAAACAAACCTTTTAGTTGATCTTGGCATTTGCATACTCTACCTCACACACTGGGGCTTTATTTGCTGGATGTCTGGACACCTGGATGCTCAGAGCCGAACCTGGCAGAGGTAAGTGATTCCTGAGTGGGCAGGTCCGACTTTGACAGTGTGAGTAATGAGAGCGATCAGGCCGACTGTCACCCTGACCTGTCAGTCTGGAGTTGCTAAGTGCCAGCTCCAGCAGGACTCCTCTCTACCTTAAACTGAGGTGCTCTATTCCATTTGTGCCCCTTGCATAGCTGGAAGAGTTATTACCGGACGTAATCTGACCCATTTCCATTTTACCGGTGACCTTTTGAACAGAATGAAATGCATTCTAAGAATGATCGGAAATGACGAGTCGGATGGCGTGCATGTTTTATACATTTGTGCGAGCTGGAAAGACAAAAATGTACCGGGGGGCCGAATGAGCTGCTTCTAAGACTCTGAGGAAACCCGTGGAGGAAAGGGAGTGAAAGGGGCTGTGGGGGTTGAGTGTTTTTGAGAGGGCGTTAAAAGTTTGGGACCTTCAGATGACACTGCACAAAGTGTGCTACTAAGTTGGCTGTGTCACCGTTTGTGTACTAACATTTGTGCGGAGTGGGGGTGGGGCAAAACAAGCGTGAATCAGTTTGTGGGCATGTAGAAATATTATAATGTGTATGTGTGTGTGTGTGTGTGTGTGTGCACACGCGCATGCCTGCCTGTAGGATTACCGTCCCTCTCCCCCTGCGGTAATCCATCT
>CAAKHB010000129.1:37739-124220 GCA_901007665.1 Aeoliscus strigatus | reverse complement strand
TCTGTTTCTGTGCATGATAGTTAATGAAATGATCCTGAATGAGTTTGAGACACCACTGATCAAGGTTTGGAGGCGTGTTCCAGGATTTCTGATGGAAATCATAGCTTCTACCACACTCACCCGCTCATAGACATGCACACAAATCCGATAGTTAATTAATTTTGAATGTAGAAATGATGTTCCTCACTCAAGAGCAAAGTAAAGATTAGAAGTTTAATTATCTTTGTAAAATGTGTTTTTTAAGCTTGTGACCAAGGAACTTGTGTCATGCGAAGGAAACGGCTGGATAATCAAATTTTAAACAAGAGAATGAGAAATCCTGTCAGAGCATGGTGGTACACACTGCCTTTGGTGGGTAATTGATTTAGTTTAAGAGTGTGTATTCCTCTGCCTGTGTGTGCGCCGCTACATCATGCATGCTGCTGCGGTGTGTGTGTGTGTGTGTGTGTGTGTGCGTGCTCGCTGACTTGCCCTCCTACCAAGGGGACTTGGCTGTGATCTTTAATGGTGCTGTTAATATTTAATGCTAAGCATGTTGTCAGCAGAGAGCAGCAGGCTGCGACTCGGAGCTCCTATGAAAGAGGACAAGGTCTTTGCACCAGGTGGTTCAGTGGACGTGTTCCTCACAGGACAGGAGAACCGGCTGCTAGATGCACACCAGGAGCTGCGTGAAGCGCTGTGGCTCTTTTGTATTGCAGCACCCTGATAGAGACCAGACAGAAATATTACTATTGTTGAGATGCAGAAAACAGGAATTAGCACTCTTTGACGGGCACTGTTTTCATATAACTCAGTGACATATCTGTTGCCATGGCAACTCCACTCCACTGTTGACGAAGACATTGTGGCTGACATACGTACAAATGGCATTAAAGGGTATTAAAACAGTCTTAAAGTCACACTGAGCAGGTGGAGAACATGAACAGCATGAGATGAAATGAGCAAGGAAAACTCAGGAAGAATGGCAGACTGAGAGCAAAACTCCTGCATCTGAAATAGCATACTAACATGCTATTAGGTAAACTAATATATTTGATTGTTTGTGATCGTAATGTTTGCATGAAGTTCAAGTACCTCTGGGGAAATAAACAAGCTTTGGTCAATGTACCACCACAATAAACAACCATTTGACGAAATACATATATGACCACAGAAACAAAATTTATCAGGGAAGTAAGTGCATGAATGATATTAAATGAATTAAATGAGTGTCAGTGAGTAGTTTCAAATGCAGCGTGAACATGGCAGATCATGATAAGGACAACAAGTCACCAGACGATGCTTATGTCAATTCCTTTTAAACTACGTAAAGTTGCACCATCTAGACATTCACGAAAGAGTTTAGTGAGGGTTTTCCTCCAGGAAATCATCAGTATTGTTACTGCTGGATACATTTGAGCCCCATCTCATGTTTCACTGCTGATATAAGACGTTATAAGAAGCTGAGCGTTTGGATCTGATTGATGTCTGTGTGTTCTGTTCGCTTCTTTCCTCTCACCATCTCTGCTCAGATGTGCCAGAAAGGAAGCTGACATCCAATGAAGAGGAGGCGAAACGGATCGCAGAGATGGGGAAGCCGGTGCTGGGGGAACACCCCAAGCTGGAAGTCATTATCGAGGAATCATATGAGTTTAAGGTGGGAACGGTTTGTCTTCCAACGGGGCGACCAGAGATGTCTGATTGTTACATTTTACATCACCAGGTCCTTTCTGATCATCCTTTTCCTGTAACCAGGATACCACTCTGAAGGAAATATTCATCTTCCCCACCATATTTGCTTCTGCTCTTGATTTATTATGTATGAAACAGAAACTGTACGTCAGAAACTTGGTGCCACTGCCATCATGTGGTGGAGCTCTTGTATTTCTCTGGACTAGATTCACCTCAGAGGATGCAGATTAACACTGACTACAGAAATTATGGACTGAATTTTGCCTGCAGAGCACAGTGGACAAGCTGATCAAGAAGACCAACCTGGCCCTGGTGGTGGGGACAAACTCCTGGAGAGACCAGTTCCTGGAGGCCATTACAGTCAGTGCAGGTACTGAACCAACACAGCCTCTTCTCAAGGAGATTCATTTGGATCATATCCTATTTTTACATACTTCACCTCCGTGAAACGTTCCTACAAGGCATCGGGTCATTCCTGAGCTTTCAATGTGTTGGTAGACAAATGTTTTTACCTGTAATAGTTTCCTTTTTATGAGGTTTATTGACACTTTATTCATACATTTATATGTGAAGGACATTTTGTGTTGATCTTCTACGCTCACTCACAGCAATAATGGCATAGAAGAGTGAACTGTTCCTTTAAAGCATGCAGATAACAGACCTGAGAAAGCTCATCCACCATGAATGCAGCTACAGCAGCAGATCCTCATGCAGCGGAGGTGCCACCGCTGCAGTCACAGCCGTCATGTAGTGAGCGCCGTAAAGGGCTTGGTTTGTCACTTTGGTGCTGAAATATTTAATCCGGTGGCTCTCGTTATTTTTTCATGACCCACCCCTGACTGAAAAATGTATGCTGCTCACATGGCCTGACACTTTGAATCAGCACAGTGCCGCTCCTGTTTGATGAGTTTCCTGCAGTCTGCTGTGAGCTGACGGGGGTCAATACTTATTTAGAATGACGGCTGCGGTCAGAGATGTTTTCCATGGAGCAAATGGATGATTTAGACCGAGTTTGTGATTATTTGTGGGAATGGAATCTGAGTAAACCAGATGTCACATGTCACACTCCAAGCCAACAGGGGGCAGTACCTGTACCTGTTGTCCAATGACTTTCATGAGGGGATTGAACATATGATAGCATATAGTCATTCAGGATAAATTGAGGATATAACCTGACGTGTGGACCACAGCAAGCTGTAACGAGGCTTCATTGTCAGTGAGATTCAAGATGCGTATTTCACATATTTACTGTTGTTTTAAGGTTATCATCTAATAATCATCTAATATTGACGTAAACGGCTTGGCTAAAAGGTCGGATCTTCTTTGGGTCAACTAACTGTAAATAACATCAATCCAAACAACCAATACAACAAATATTTTCCAATCTGCCAAAAAAAAAAACTGAGCTGACAATTCGACAATGAATATTTTAAGGACAGGAGGTCAAAGTTAAACATGAAATCTATGCTATACAAACTCTTTGATCTATCAAAGTAATGGAATAATTTTGGTCATTTACATCTATTGACAGTAAGAAAATAACATTAATTAATGAATGTAAATACTGTAGCACATATAAAATTAAATGAACATTTCTAGCTGAACATGGATGTTTTTGTCTTCCTCTTCGTTGGTTTTCATTTCATTTATTTCATCATCCTCCCACCTTTCAACCCCCCCCACTCCGCTCTTATTCTGGCCTGAAGATGAGGAAGAAGACGAGACAGGAGAAGAACGGCTGCCGTCCTGTTTCGACTACGTCATGCATTTCCTCACTGTCTTCTGGAAGGTCCTGTTTGCCTGCGTTCCTCCGACAGACTACCTGAATGGATGGGCCTGTTTCATCGTCTCCATCATCATTATCGGCCTGCTCACTGCCATCATCGGCGACCTGGCGTCTCACTTTGGCTGCACCATTGGCCTCAAGGACTCGGTCACGGCTGTGGTTTTCGTGGCACTGGGAACGTCTGTTCCAGGTGAGTCCTCTGCATACCTGTACATACCTGTACACACAGTACATGTTTGTGATGTAAATGTGTCATGCTTGTTTGAACAGCCGCCAAAACCAGAGCGGTGACGTGCCTTTTTGAAACCCTTTAACACAGACGGTATCGTGCCAGCATGCTTTGGAGTACCGTAATCAGAAAACGTCAAACAGTTCCTGAAAGCAGAGAAGTTCACAGGCACTTCACAGGCAGGTCGCTGTCATTACGGTAATGACTCACTGCCTTCTGGTATCAGAGCAAATGAGGTTACCGTAATGACAGCAACATGGCTGTGCTCAACTTTCAGGAATGTTTTCTCCTTCTCCTAGCTCCTTCTTCACACCAGGGAGGGGAACTGAGTACAACCTCTCACCTTTCACTAACCCTTTGATGTTTTCTGCCCAAATAGTCTCATAATCACAGTACTTCATAGTATGCTAATGACAATGTACAGCTGAGGATACCGTTGTGTTAGAGGGTTAATGAAATAAGGAAATGCTAGCTTCCTTATGATGACAAGTGAGTACCCGTCCTCTAAAGGGAAGAGACTAAAACATGTAGAGTACCTTGAATTGAAAATTTACCAAGCCAAAATCAAACCTCTACCAATGTCCAGATTGATTTTTATGACAAATCATGTGCGTCTGCCCTAATTTTTAATGGCTCCTTCTGTGGTTAACGTCTCAAAATGATCTCTCTCTGCAGACACCTTCGCCAGTAAGGTAGCAGCGGTTCAGGACACATACGCAGACGCGTCCATTGGGAATGTGACCGGCAGCAATGCCGTCAACGTCTTCCTGGGAATCGGTGTGGCCTGGTCGGTGGCAGCCATCTATTGGCACATTAAAGGGAAGCCGTTTGAGGTCGAAGCCGGCTCGCTGGCCTTTTCAGTCACTCTGTTCACCATCTTCGCCTTCCTGGCCATCTCGGTGCTGCTTTACCGGCGCCGGGCCCACATCGGGGGAGAATTGGGGGGCCCTCGGGGACACAGACTGGCCACCTCAGGCTTCTTGTTCAGCCTGTGGTTCCTTTACATCCTCTTCTCCAGTCTGGAGGCCTACTGTCATATAGAGGGCTTCTAACCAGAAAACATAGGAGAGGTGTACCAACACACCACCCGCTATGTCTCCCTCTCTCTCCCTCCCTCAACCCCTTCTGTAAGGATACTCGGAGGCGTGTACCTCGCCCTCCAGGGCCGACGGGCCGCTTCACCCCTCCAGTGGAAAGCTGTCCCTCAGGCCATGTGAGTGTGTTTACAGTTGGGATTGAGTTACCACTGAGTCCAGAAGATGCCAAGGGTTCCTGCATTCCACTGGAAAAGACTGCAGTCTTATATATCCGGAGAGTTGAGTTAATCAAAAGTCTATATTTTTCTCAACATCTGACGAGAACGGCTTTTTGTAAAAAAAAAAAAAAAAAAAAAAAGTATTTTGGGGATAAAAATGCAAAAAATGAATAAAACAAAACAAAAACAAAAAAACACAGAAAAAGAGGAAACTATTTTCGGATCTGTGTCAAAGGAATTACAGAAGATTATATCATGAATGGAAATATGTCGGAAGGATTCATAGTATTTATTTTTTTTTGCATAGTTTCCTAAGAACACTGCAAAGTTCTCAGAAATCACACGCAAAGAAAAGAATTGGAGGAACAACAGTGACACTTCATGCTGGCAGATGAATCACCTTTCAAACAGGTGACGCAGTGCTCTAACTGCCCTGAACATTACTTCCGTACTCTATACGTATCTATATATGATATATTTCATATTTTCTGTATATTTTGAATATTTGTTTAAATGTGGTCACCTCCAGCTTCTAACAATTTCTGTGGCTTAGAAGGAGGAAAGGGGCGGGGATATATCCTGGAACGATGTCGTCACATTTCTATGAGTAATGTAAACTTGCCTACGTAAATGTATGACATTGTATTTTATTTACTGATATCTTGGTCTCACTCGAGTTTTCACCTTTTCAATCGAAAATCAAAAAAAGAAACAACGTGTTGCTGCAGAGATCAAATCAGAGGTATTTTTGTATTGTTCCTTCCATGCACTTTGCTGTATAGTTCTACTTACGGAGACTTCCAATTGTACATGTGCAAAAGGCCAATATGTAAGGTATCACTATGGACCGAACAGAGTGCCTGTGGAGGAAACGGTTTGCTGCAGCAGTCTGCAGCCTACAACAAACCATCTCATTGCTTTTGCAGTTAAAATAACTGTGGTGTTCCTTTCAAATGATGCATAACCCCTTTTAAAGCTACATTTGTCATTGTGTTTGTCCTGTGGGGGACAGAAAACAACTGGAGCAACATCATGCACCATAAAATGACCTTGGAGAGGCAAAGTTTGACTATTACTAGTACTATTTTGTACTTTTCACTCACCTTTGTCACCCATCTGTAGCAGCAGGTCACTGATTGGTATGAAAAGATGTCGTGGATTCATCACGTCCAGAGCAGAGCGCATGTTCTAATTTAGCTGTTTTTTGTTCAGCAACAGTCCGGCCGCATGAATGTTAGTTCCTGAGTCAGGATGTTACTGCGCAGTAAATGACTCTTTAGAGACGCAATGACAGCTCCCAAGAATAAAACGATAGTATGCCATGCGCCCCCCGGTTTCAGGTTGCAGTATAGTTCCCACCTCTTCGAATCTGGGCCAAATAAACAAAAATGAAATACTGCTACTAATAATAA
This sequence comes from Aeoliscus strigatus, assembly GCA_901007665.1. Taxonomy (NCBI): domain Eukaryota; kingdom Metazoa; phylum Chordata; class Actinopteri; order Syngnathiformes; family Centriscidae; genus Aeoliscus; species Aeoliscus strigatus. The sequence continues at coordinate 117,867 of CAAKHB010000129.1, read as the reverse complement.
TACATATACAATACATACACATACTCTCATTTCATTTCTCATAAAGTCTCAATGAAATGTGAAGCAAAGGGAGTGTGTTAAACTTTTTTTTGAACGTTCGACAATAGTTTATTAATAGACAGTCAGACTAATACATAGACAAAGCATTGAATGCAAGTGCAAGCTAAAGAAAGTTAAATGATCCTGTACGTTGGAGGACCATTATATAAATTAATCTTCAGAAATGTTACAGTAAATTCAAATGAAGGTGGTGATGTTCCTTTTTGATTGAAACTCTCCAGCGAATGAGACACTGTTGTGGATGTTCAAGCTGCAGATGAACTCAGAGGTCACCTGATACTGATAGTGAATGCTGTTGCTGTTTAAAACGAGACCGGTGCTTTTGTTTGTTTGTTGGGGGGGGGGGGGGTCAAAAAAAAGAAGCTAAAACATTTTAAACTACCAAGAACTGCGGAATATGTTTATAATTATATATTCATTTTTTGATTAATTCAATTCTTTGCTTATTTTGAAAAAAGAAAATCAATAAAAAAAATCTACCAAAGAAGTGGGATGCAACAACAGCTAAAGGAAGACAGAAAATGGCAGTGACAGTGTTTTTCCACAAGGGGGATGGACACGTCCAGTCCCAACACTGACCCATCCTCTGCATCTCCTCCTTAGCACTCCTCCTCCTCCTCCCCCTCAGTGTTCTTGTGTCTGCATCTGATGCTTCATGGCCCTGGACCACACCTGCTCACCTTCTCGATGTCTCACACACCAACACACACACACTCAGAGTAGAGGGACAGGTCCACTGCTGCACAGGAGGAAGGGCAGTGACAGGGCCGTCTGTCCATCCAGGAGTGACACAGAACCCACATTATGTAAATAATTTTCAGTGTGTGTTTACATAAGCACAGTGAAAAGCATGTTGGCGCAACTTTCACATCTCATTACCAGGTTGTCGCTTCCTCTGAGCCAATTGGTTGTTGTTTTTTAATCCATAGAAACGTGTCATCCTCTCCCTTGTTGAAGTCTTGCAGCAGGAAATATTTCGGGTATGTGTTGTGTGACGAGCTCTTCATTTTCTCTTCGCCTTGTGTTCTTCATTTGGTTGTTATTCTTCATTTTTATCATTCAAATCTGCCAGGAGCTGAACATCACAGTGTGTGTGTATGTGTGTGTGTGTGTGTGTGTGTGTGTGTGTGTGTGTGTGTGTGTGTGTGCGTGTGCGTGCGTGTGCGCGTGTGTGTGCGCGTGCGACTGTCCTCTTCGCACCATGGGTACAGGTGGTGTTGGTCTACACGAGGGCATGCGTCTGTGTTGGTTCTGTCATTTTGTCATAGAAATCTTAATTCTGTGAAGAAAATAAAAGACCACCAGTCAATTTTTCAGCCTGTGGGATGGATGTGAAGTCATCACCATGATTGGACTTTTAAGATGTGAGACATTGAGGATAACTTCACTAAAGAGGTAAATACTGTTGTTTTAACTTTGTTTTTGTAACAGAAAAGGGGCACATTTTAATAGATGGGTATGTTTTCCTGGCCTGCAATGAGATGTCAAAATAAAAATTTCCAAAGCTGACAAAGTGTTTTGATATCAACCCGTTTTGTTGTTTGAGTGTGGCATAAAAGAACTTATTGAGTTATACAAACGTGTCACAAAGGATTCAATATTTGTTTTATGTTGCACTATTGTAAAGCTGAGTGTCACGACTTTTGATGGACACAAGAGGAGTTAGATGGGTATGAGTACTAGTATACTAAGTTAGTATAGTTAGTATTACTAACTAACTATTTAACGTCAGCACGTTCAAAGACCCAACAGCCCGACAAGCTGTGACTTGCTTGAGACTCGCCTCCCTTGACCTGGGACAAGATGTGATGTGACTCATTACTTGGAGGAGTGATTTTAGACTAAGATGACAGAGCTTATCTACTTCTGAAACATTTACCACCATTAAAAGTTCTATTTGTTTTATACCTTTAAAACTAGCTCTGTGTTGTCTTCTCTCATCTGTCATCTCCATCTTCAGCAATGTCCTCCTGCTTGGGTTCAGTCAGATGTATTTCACCTGATTTGAAGTGTTTTTCATTAAAATAGCTGGGTGCAGTTTTCCACATAATAATAATAATAATAATAATAATAATAATAATAATAATAATAATAATAATAATAATAATAATAATAATAAATTTTATTTAAAGACGCCTTTTATTATTATTATTATTATTATTATTATTATTATTATTATTATTATTATTATTATTATTATTATTATTATTATTATTATTATTATTATTATTATTATTATTATTATTATTATAAGTTCTATTTAAAACTATTTAACTTGCAATTGAAGTTGATGCATTTCGGGTCACAATGTGTAAAGTCCATCGGGACAACTGTAAATTGTTGGGCTATAGAAATAAAGTTGAATTGAATTGAATGTGTTCCCCTATGGTTCCCACTAACTGAACTATTGAAAGTGACCGGTCATGTTGTTAAAGACAGGAGGGCGGGACAAACACTGCTACTGACGTGTCGATGCACCAATAGGAAGCCGCGGATGACTTACACGTTGGTACAATTGGCTTAAAGTAAAACCATTGCAGTCCCAGTCAGGATTGGGTGTATGGTGTGTGTTCGCCGTCAGCCTGAAGCTTGAAAGCAGGCACCGGTGACCGGAAGGCAGACGATGCGGCAGAGGAACGCTGTTCTGCGGTGTTTGAGTGCGGGATTAGCCGCTGTTTAGCTCCGGGCGGCAGAGGGAGGCGGTGGGTCCCGGTCGCCCCTATGGATCGCGTCCATGGATGTCTTCAAGCCCGCTCAGGACACTAGTTTGAGTCCCAAGCCGCGTGTTTCCTCGTCGGAAGAAGCAGATGTTTTTCGCTGGCCCGCCCCGGAGAATGGCCCCAGCGCCCCGCCGGAGGCAGGTTGCGCCGCCGGGTGCTTCTGGACGGCGGTGTTCGACTACGAAGCGACGGCGGAGGACGAGCTCAGCCTCCGGAGGGGAGACCTGGTGGAGGTCCTGTCCAAGGACTCGCTGGTGTCGGGGGACGAGGGCTGGTGGACCGGTATGATAGCGGACCGAGTCGGCATTTTCCCGTGTAACTATGTGAGCAAAGGGAACGGACTGCCGGAGGAGAGCTCGGAGCATCCAGTGCCTCCTCTGCACCGTGAGTATCATCACTGTCTTTGTCTGAAGGCCGAGCAGACTGCTGTGTCATGGCAGCAGCCTGTTGGCTGACTGGGCCGAGCCTCCAGCTGCAGGACCAGAGCTGGAGTCACTGCTGGGCAGGGATGAGGCAGACAGCTGGCTGCCACCACGTCCATGAGTGGGGGTCTGCAGTGGGTGGTCACTGCCATCGTTGGATCAACACAAAGCACTGATGAGCTCTTCAGTGCCATGCAGGGGTCGATTTTATAGAAGCTGGGAAAGAGGGACGTTGCTCTGCAACTGAATGTGCAGCAAATACCTGATTCGACTGTGGTCCATACACGTGAATACTGGCTTGATTGTATTTTCACAAATCGAATAAAGGTTTCACAAATAGGAAAACATGTTTACATGAAACTCTGTTCCACTCTGTGCAACAAACCAGTTAAGGTTTGAAGAGTCTAGCTAAATTATTTTAGGAATTAGACCCATTGGAGTACAGTCAACACATAGTCAACACAAATATTGGTGAACTATGCCGTTAATGGATTTTCACAAATTGAATAAAAGTTTTACAAATCATAAACCATGTTTTTAAGAAACTATGACCTGTGGAACAAGCTAGTTTAGGTTTGAAGAGTCTAGCTCATTTACTTTGTAAATTAAATAGTGCAGAACTAATCTTGGATTGATGATCTTATCAATATATAACAAATTTTGTTTATCGCTCAAAAAATCCAGCTGTCCATAGATTTAATAGGTGTTCATCAAATACCCAACAATTCTGCCAACGGTCAGATATTTAGAGGACGAGAAAATCAGCACGGCAGCATCGACTGTCGCCCCCCCTTGAATTACTCCTATTGGCTGGAATCGAATGCCAATATGCAGACTCAGAAGTGCACATACCACTGGTAAACCCTGAGAAAATGGTTTATTCACCGGTGTGTTATGGATGTCAGGATGCGCTCGATATACAACTCACACATGTCTACATCCTCAGACGTTCAACATCACTTCAAACAAAAAGGCCCAGGTTGTTGGGGTGGGCTGCACCTCCTCTGCTGTCTTTGTTAGCCGTCTCATCTCATACTCAGGCAGCTGGCCTACTTCCACACACCGTCCCACCTGAAATATTCATCAAGGTCAGTCTGCTCAGGAGGCTGTAAGGATGTTTGCAGCCCACAAGCTCTGATACTCACCCGCCGTCCATATGCACACTCTTCTCAACACTTTCTTCCATTTCTGCAAAACGTCATGGCAGGTTTGAGGGCAGTTGATCAACGTTGGAGGGATGAACACTTCCCTGGGATGTATTTGGGGCAGCATAGTGGCTCAGTGCTTTGAGAGAGCATCCCTCAAATGAATGACCTGCTTTTGAGAGCTCTCTCACTGAGGAACAGTAAATTCCAACCACCTCCACTGAAGCTGAACTTCAATGTCAGGGGGAAAAATGAAAGTTCATTTCAAAGATGTAAAATGTGTCAGGAGATGTTATGGGGAATGCAGCTTCATATTCGTTATCTCATCTATCTCTCCTCAGTGCTGGAGATTGATTTCTCAGAGCTCACCCTGGAGGAAATCATTGGAGTGGGTGGCTTTGGAAAAGTCTACCGCGCTGTGTGGCGAGGCACAGAGGTGGCAGTGAAGGCAGCACGCAGAGACCCCGATGAGGACCCGGAGCAGACGCTGGAGAGTGTCCGCCAGGAGGCCAAGCTGTTCGCCATGCTCAACCATCCCAACATCATGGCTCTGCTGGGTGTGTGTCTGCAGGAGCCCAATCTATGTCTGGTCATGGAGTACGCCCGGGGCGGCCCCCTCAATCGGGCCCTCGCAGGGAAGCGCATCCCTCCATGCACCTTGGTGGACTGGGCCGTGCAGGTTGCCAGGGGGATGCACTACCTGCACAGCCAGGCCATCGTCCCCATTATTCACCGGGACCTCAAGTCCAGCAACAGTAAGAGGACCTCTTTTCATTTTCTTTTTGGTTTACTTATTCTGATTCCTGAATTCAGTGATTATAGACTTAAAACAACAGTATCAATGACAAGGCAGCAGTTACTGATTCATGTCTCGTTACTTTGTCCACAATCAGACAGTTTATAATTTAATAACAAAAATAATACATATATTATTTCAGTAATTATAATAATGATGATGATTATTAACAGCAATACCATCATAGCACAGGTCAAATACCCCATATCTGCAGCAGGCTAAAGGTTAATATTTAGAAAAATAAACTGTGGTCACCAACACTGGTTAATGTTATTACAATTTGACAAATAATGACAACTGATACTGATGTTCAGACAATAAATGGTTCCTAATTTTTAAAACTAAATGTACTGTAATGATTTGGATGTGATGATAAATTAGAATCCATATGTACATTGAAAGTGTAAATGTGTTGCTAGATAACTGATAATACCATCATTTGCACAGTTAAACAGAAACATCACTGTTGAATTTGTATCAGCTCTTTCAACTACAGCATCAGGTCTGTGGCACTGAGTGCTGAACCTTTGAACTGTTTATTATACAGAGAAAATTATATCTAAACTTTGGTTAAATGTTGACGTGAAATACTAGTTAACAAGTCACATAAGAATTAGTTTTCCCATGACACTATGAGTGTTTGCCACAATCATGATGTGTTCAGACATGAGGGAGAAAAGGAAAAGTAGTTTACATGGATTTGTGTGGACCAGCTGTAATCTTGCATTTTACCCCACTGGATCCCCTAATTCCCAAGCCTATTAGTGAGGATTTACCCCAGCGTCCCTATTGGGCGCTACGACAGGACATACAACCAACTTCCTGGCCGCCATTGGTCAGTTGTCTGGTGATCAGCTCAGGCTCTTCAGCTCCAATAGGCTGTGTCAGGTCAGTCAAACTAGTTGCCATACTGCGCTTTGTGAAGGAAACCAACGCACCACCAAAGTGTCATGTAGAAGCTACGTGGAAGTTCTAAATCGAGTTTACAGAAGAACAAACAAATCTGACATTACAATGTCTTATGCTGCATTTCACATGGAATCAGGGAAACGGCAGACGGCGAACCAGATGTCATTTTAGTGGACGAGAGAAGGACGGTAAAACACTGGTGAGGCCGGCAGAGGAAACCACGACTTAATTCACTACTGGATGTGACGTAGTTTCAGTTTGTGATGCAATATTTAAAGAGAACAGGACTTTATAGCCATATATGTATAGCTATGATAATAACACTAAATAATACACAACATTATTCTTTCCTAACATTCTTATTCATTCATTCATTCATTCATTCATCTTCTACTTCTCCGGTTACGGGGCACAGTTGGGCTGGAGCCGATCCCAGCTGTCAACAAGCGCCCGGCAGGGTACACCCTGGACCAGCCCATCACAGGGCCACATGAAGGACTGACAACCATTCACACTCACATTCACACCTACAGACAATTTAGAGTGACCTATGAACCTCTGCATGCTTTTGGAGGTGGGAGGAAGTCGGAGAACCCGGAGAGAACACACACAGCATTATGGGGAGCATGCAAATTCCACACAGAAGGACCCCAGGCCAGGAATCAAACGTGGGACCTTTTTACTGTGAGGCACTGAACCATATGACACTGTCATAGAAACATGTCACCGTTTTGCCATTGTGCGGTTCTGCCGGACCGCTAGTTTGTTTTCCGGTTCCATCCAGCAGACGTCCCATGTCCCGTCTGCCGTTTCCCTGATTCCATATGAATGCAGCATTAGTGTTACTGGAATTCTTCAGTGAATATTTAGCTGTGGGGTCCAGACCCTGAACTTTACTCAGAGGTCATGGAGGTGGGTGTGAACTGCTGAGCGGAGAAGGATGTGGTCGACCAGGACCACACCCTGTGACGTGCCGTTGTGAGCTCCTCAACACCGTCATCTCCCTTCTTCTCTCACATCTCTGCTTGTTTCTTCTCAAATGTCCCCTGATCATGTGACCTAAACAAGTACTTTCTATTTATAGAAAAGCATTTGACCCTTTTTCCTCCTTGTCTGTACCTCACATCTTCACATCTTGTTGATGAACTAATATGAAATCCGATCTATAATGTAATAGCTGGGTCTGATGGACAGAGATTTCTCTATACGACTTAGAATCCAGTATCAAGTTTGTTGAATTTTAAATATTTTGTTTCATTCCATGCAGTTGTATGATTTTTATGTGACGTTATCAGACTGGTATGTCTTGTTGTTCTTGACAATATGGAAGTGTTTTTAATTTTAGTTGGATTTTCTGTTGTGAACAAGCTAAAAGACAAACATTGTCATCCTTAGAGGTCCAGGCTCAAAACAAACTGAAACTCCTGAAAGTTATCATCATATTATTGTTGATCAATTGGCCTACGGGGCAAAGTTAAGATCAGGTGTCTTCTCAAACTCTGACACAGATTGGTCCAAGGTGAAAATCAGTTTATTGGCTGAAAAGTTTATTGACCTTATTTTTTAATATTTGGACTTGGACACGATGCTCAAATCCAAGTGAAGTCCTTTGTGACTCCACATAAATCTCGATATGACATCTAGACCATTCACAGTGTGTCTTACTTGACATCACCATTTGCCGGATGCTCTTTCATGAGCACTGCTTCTAACAGAGGACCTATATTTGATGTCCGCCCTAATGGGGGCAGCTGGTAGTTTCATGCACTACATCTTAAGAGACGCAAGAACGGGATTTCCTTAAACAACATATTTGGGTTTAGTGTCTTTAAAAGCCTCTTGATGGGCACCGCAGGCGGAAGACACGCCCCCTGCTCTGGGCACAGCCGCAGCAGATGGCCTGGCATTGTGGAGCTGAGTGGGGGAGAGAGACCATGTGGCTGCGATTGGCTTTCTTACTTCCATTTAGTGCAAATGGGTGTAACTGTCTATTTGTAGTTCAAATAAAGTATCAGTGTGAGTGAGGTCCTCGTGTAAAAATACACAGTGAGAGCGTCAGGATTGATCAAAGCGTTCATCTCTGCCTCCTGCTGTTGTAGCGTCTCACTGTTTCTTGGTTTCTGTCTGTTCTCTCTTCTTCTCTACTCTGCTTTTATCCTTCCAAACCACGTCCCTGTTTTGTTCATCTATTATTTATCTTTTTACCACGTCCTTTTATCCTTTGTGTGTTTCATTTTCAACCCCGGGAATGATTTCCTCAAACCTTTTTGCTTTTACCGTCTACCAAACTGCAAAAATTCCCTCCCACATCCCCCCAAAATCCTTCCCATCGTTCAACCAAATCCCCTCCATCACGCCCCGTTTTCCATCGCCGCTCCGTCCTGGATGACCCACATATTTACTCCAGTCCTAATCCTTGAGCGGGTAGAGATGGACGACCTCAGCAACAAGACTCTGAAGATCACAGACTTTGGCCTGGCTCGAGAGTGGCACCGCACCACCAAGATGAGCGCAGCCGGCACCTACGCCTGGATGGCTCCTGAAGTCATCCGCTCATCCACCTTCTCCAAGAGTAGCGACATTTGGAGGTGGGAAGAGGAGGAATTTCGGTTTTGGTGCCCAAAAAACTGTCCAGGATTGAACAGCAGTCTGACAACTGATGCAGAGAAAGAAACAGTTTGTCCTCATCCACGCACAAAAAACCTTAAGCCCGGGCAGCAGTTTCCATAGCAACAAGGCACTTACTGACAAAGAGGAGCCAGAGCATAATGTAGTATTTCTATGAAGGGCGTACAAACCTAGAATAGACGGACACAGAGTGTCTTAAAATGAGCTGAACTCATGTGACATGTTTCTCTTTGGAAAATCTGTCAGTAATGACAAAATGAGGTACTCACAGAGCTGCAGAACCAGGTTTCATATAGGGATTCTGTTACATGTACAGTTTGTATAGACAAGTAAACAGAAACGAACAGAGAAGAATAAAAAACAAATCAACGTTAACCAGAGCGTCACCCAGAAAATGTCTGGGATGTCTTTTCATTTTCATGGAAAAGGCCTGATGTCTGTTGTGATAAAGGTGTAAAGACTTGTTACTGAGGTAAGTGTTTACATGTGTCCCATTAGCAAATATTCTCGTGGGTGTAAAGTGTCAACATATAAAAAAAACATTTCAGTTTGAAAAGGAAGTTTACCGGCTGCTCATAGAAGACTTGCTGGCACCTGACAATGAGTTGAAAAGACCAAATCACAGCTGAACTTTCATTTGTTTGTTTGATGTGCTGGGTCGATTCCCTGCAGCTCGTCATCATATTGATCTGTCAGCTGCAGCCATGTTCTGTTGATTTTCTTATTTTGACCTTTTGTGTTTGATATTTACTTGAGTAGAGTGTAAATTAGTCCCTTTTATTCTGAATCCATCTTTGACATTTGCTGTAGCTCACAAACAAACATGCTGCTTGGTATTCATTCGTGCATCCATTGTTGTTACCTGCATGTTAGAAAGTGTCCTGTAGCTTTAGAGGGATGTTGAAATATCAGTTATTATCATTATTATTTGAAGGAGTATATAGTGCATTTATGGGAATTCCCATTTATTTTTACATTTTCTCTTTTTCGGTTTCTTACCAATGAAGTTACGGCGTTCTGTTGTGGGAGCTGCTGACGGGAGAAGTTCCCTTCCGGGGTATCGATGGCCTGGCAGTGGCTTACGGAGTGGCTATGAACAAGCTGGCTTTACCCATTCCATCAACTTGTCCCGAGCCTTTCACACGTCTCATGGAGGGTAAAACTGAAAACACATTACTCAGTAACAACATTCAGTGTCCCACACTCATCAGGCAGAGATGATTGCAGGTTTCCAGACCTTCGGACCATGGATCTATTGTTCCTTTTTCGTCGATCAGTGTTGTCAGTTAAAATACATATTCATATCGTGGATGCTTTTAACGCTGTTTTTCATGCATTCTGTAGGCTGTTGGAGCACAGACCCTCACTCTCGGCCGTTGTTCACGACCATCTTGGACCATCTGACCACCATTGAGGAGTCCGGCTTTTTTGAGATGCCAGCTGAATCCTTTCGCTCGCTGCAGGACGACTGGAAACTGGAGATACAGGAAATGTTTGATCAATTGAGGACAAAGGAGAAGGTGAAGAGGACTTCCATTTTCGAACAGAGCTCTGTGAGTCTTTGGTTTTTAACTTCCTCTGTTCACCTTGGACCCTTCAGGAGCTGCGATCCTGGGAGGAGGAGCTAACCCAAGCAGCACTGCAGCAAAAGTGCCAGGAAGAAGCGCTGAGGAGGCGTGAGCAGGAACTCGCCGAGCGGGAAATACACATCTTGGAGAGAGAGCTGAACATCATCATCCATCAGCTCTACCAGGAAAAGCCTCACGTGGAGAGCAGACAGGGCAAGTTTCGACGGAACCGCTTAAAACTCAAGGATGGCAACAGGATCAGTCTGCCCTCAGGTACAGCAAAGACATTCTCCTGCAGCAATGAAGTTCTCATCAGCATCTTGATGCTCAAAATCTGGGGCTGCTACATGATGTTTTTATTATGTGGTGCTTTAATATTTACTTCCTCTCATTGGAGTTTCGCATGACTCAGTCATCCACCCGAAGCAGTGTTTAGAATTCCGAGGGAATAATATCTTAGCTCATAAGTGAGAGGTTGCAACAACACACTGCTACTTTTAAAGTAACAAGTTACAGTGGATTAAGAACTTATTGGTACAGTAAACTTATCTGGATCTGCAAAACATTTATTTCAGTTAGCATGAAGGCTAATATGGATGATACTGATATTTGTTTTTATCCATATTTAGATTTTCAGCACAAAATCACAGTGCAAGCGTCACCCTCACATGATCGGCGCAGGAGTTTGCTCAGCAGTGGTTCCAGCCCTCCAACCAGTCCACCCATGCTTCCACGCCTTAGGGCCATACAGCGTGAGCATCTGACACAAAGACTAGTAGTGGTGGTATAGTAGTACCACGTGGAATTATTGTTATTTGTGTGTAATTTAATGTAATCCTTTAAAATGTCCAATTCATCAGTCACTCCTGCGGAGGGATGTACAGCGTGGGGTCGCAGCACAGGATTTCAGCAGGATGAAGAGGAGGGTGAGAGGAAAGGGTCCAGGAAGAAGGGCAGATGCCGTGGCTGTGGCCCACACAGGGAACACAGCGCTGACGCCAAGTGAGAGGAGAGGAGAGAGAAGCATCCTCAGCTTTTTGTTATTTTGTCTTAAATTATGATTTTTCAGTTATATACTAAGGTCATTTTTATTACAGAACAGCTCATTTCATTACAAATATAAAGAGACTAAATCTTTTTTGTCATTTTGTCTGGCTGACAGTGTGAAGCCTGCCTCTGAGGGGAGCAGGCAGCGTTCCTGCAGTGCCCCGAATCTTCGCAGATCGCCGAGACACAGTCCAGCAGTGCCAGGAGTGCCAAGCCTGGTGGAGATGGGTAGGTAGAAACTGAAATCCGATCTTGGTAAATTTTCAAATGTCTTTCTCTGTCTAATCTTTACTTATGTGAACACACTGATATACACATGTGTTAGCTACAAGTAGTGGATTGTGGGAATGCAATAGTAGAATGCCAATAAGTGTAGAAAACATGTCTAAAAGGATATTGGGGCATATGTATGAGCCCGGAGATATCTGAGCCACTTTACTTGGATGCAATATAACATAGATTTTAATAGAACCTCAGCGGCTGACTCAGCAAAATCTCACATCAAACAATGTAGAAGCCAACTGAACCTCATGTTATCGATGAAGTGTAACAGCTGTGCACTGTGTTGTTGACACATGTGCTTTAGGGTTCAAACTCTGACAGCTGTAATGATATTCATTTGTGATCGATGTTTTTCAAGAAAATGAAGACTGCTGCTTCACCACTGAGTCGGGAGCAGCTCCCGGTCAGTCCTACCTCTGCCTTCCCTTCCACAAGGATGGCCACATGGCTGTCTCTGCTGCTGATGTCGTTGGGGATGAGTACTGCCCCGGTCGCCAAGCATCAGGGTCAACACCAAGCAGAAGAAGCCCTGGAGGTGGTCGCCGCTCTGATCTGGTCCTGCTGGGCTGTGGAGCTCTGCTGGCAGCTGTTGGACTGGGTTGCAACCTGCTGACGTTGGCCCGACCCGAGGAGAGCGTCAAACCTCGATGGGAGGGCTTCTTCCACCGAACAGGGGGCCAGAGGCGAAGCATCAGCCCCCAGGCTCACCGACTGTTCAGGCGGGAGAGCCCAATGAAACCCTCAGCACCCTCGCTAACCGAGCGCTGCGTGGCTCCTTCGTGCACGTTGCTGTCCTTATCGTCTGTGTCAGACTGCAACTCCACCCGCTCACTGCTGCGCTCCGACAGCGAGGAGCTGCTGGTCTGCCGGCCGGCCTCAGCTCCACCACAGCCTCCTCACCCACCTCCTGCATCGCAGCATCCGGGCATCCCCACTCCGGACAACCCGCTGGTCAACACCCACCTGGAGAGCTTCAAGCGCAACCCCCGCCAGTCTCTCACCCCCACACACGTGCCCGCTGCGCCGAGTTCATCACGTTGTTTGCGTCGAACGCCGTCAGACGGAGCCATCAAAAAGAGCTGCCCCAACCATCTTGAGCCGTTGCCAGAAAAAACAGCTTTAGAGAACACAGGTGATGTTTGAAATTGCTACTCTGACTTTGACACTGACGGTATCCTTCGCTCTGGCATACTTTGGTGTCCCTTAGTTACACAAACATTTGGTTGATTGGTTCACTCAGTTCTCTTAGCTGGTGTAAAGAAGGAGTTAGAAGAAGGAGAAAAATGTCCATCGGTTTCTGAAAGTTGAGAACAGCCATGTTGCTGTCATTACCCTCATTCCGTTCACTCTGTTACCAGAAGCTGCTGAGTCATTACCGTAATGACAGCAACTTGGCTGTGAAATGCAACTTCTCAACTTTCAGGAACCGATCGGCGTATTGTCCTTGTCCCAGCTCCTTCTTCACACCAAGTAAAGGAACAGAAAGCAACTTCTCAGCACTCAGGAACCGTTTGACGTTTTCATTTGACATTTTTCCAAATGCAGCACGTGGATACCTTCTGTGTTGAAGGGTTCCTTTTCCTGTCTGACAACCATTTTGTGTGGAATGAACTCATCACTCTGCTGCTCTCTCTCTCTGTCTACTTCAGCAGGAGGCTTTAGAGGTTTAAAAGATGACTGTTTCCAAGTCCCTCGTCTCCCTGATCCAAACCTAGTGTTTCCCCCAACTCCCCGTCGTCGTTGTGCACCTGAACGCCCCAAAACCCTGGACTTTGTTGCTCGCCCTCGGCCCTCGCCACGGGCACGCTGTGACGTGTTCTGGGCCGAGGCGAGGCCCAGAGGAAACGGACAGCCCCTGGGGACCGGTGAGTCCCCTGCTCACACCTCCAGCACAGAGACTCCTCCCACAATGGAGTTCGGGAGAGATCCGTCGCTGCTGCCCACTCCCATGGAGCCCCCGACACCTTACTCCCCCCACAGGAACGGAAACCTGTTGGATCAGCTGGACGAGGGACAGTGCCGGGACGGAACCGTCCCACTATGCAGACCAGACATCAGCTTTCCCAAAGACTCACCGTACCGCTACAGACCAGGATTCTGGTCCTAGCTTTGTCCCATACAGAGGAGGGGGGGGGGTGACTGCGGTCAGTCTTAGGATCATTAAAGGTCCATTCATGCTGTTTTTTGCCTCCGGTGGTACATGATGGGAGCGTTTCTCCTTTCATTATCTCCATTGCCACAGAAAACTCACAAAGACTTTGTTTTACTGATTGTGGTATTTTACCTCTCTGACCTCTGCAATGATTCAGTTACGGCGTAACCCCCCACACACACACACAAATTGGCTTCTAAAACGTCAGGAAACACTATGAGGGATGCACCTGATGTTCGGGAATGAAATCTTCTTGATGATAAAATATTTTAAAAATGTTCATCACGCTACATTTGAGTTCAGACAGATCAATTCCTGACAGAACCTGTGATACATGGTTCACATGACAAGAGAGCACTGACTGCCGCTAACACTGAATGTCATCTAATTTCTTGATGTGTACGTTTCATGGGGGAGAAATCCTTTCACGAAGGGTGAAACACTTTCAAGCCTGAGTTGAAGATTGTACATTTGGAAAGCGTCGTGAATGTAAATCTTCTAGGTTTGCTGATTTACATGCTGACTTTGATTATTTGTAAAACTAATTGATCCACCAGTATGTCTCATTCCTCCGTGCATCTGTCGTCAATGCCGAGACATCTCACCCGAACACAGTTGTGTAACATGAGTGCGTCGTTGCAATTACAGCTGTCGGTCTTCAGTGTCAGTTGTTTGACATTGTCTTGAGCGCTGAAGAATTTTGTCTGCCTCCACCAGGGGACAAACATTTCTCCAAAAAAAACCTGAAAGGGAACTTTGAGTCTGTAACTCGCTGTCTGATGACAATGGGGGATGTGTTTTACATTATGCAAGTGCACGAGTGTTGAATGGCAAATGTGACGCAGGCCCTGGTGGCATGTTGAATTTCACTCTGGATTGTTTGATTTACCCATCATGTAACTTATCTGATTGTATATTTTTTATTTCTTGCGTTGGCCTTGTTTTTGACTCTGTACTGCAGTTTACTGTTTGAACCGGATGCAGTCATTTATTTCTGTCTGTTTCAGCCACGAGGTGCTGTGGCTTTTCAGCACTGTTTCGAGACCCTCGATAAATGTCTGACTCTTTGGACTTCAAGAAACAAGAGTAAACTTGGAGCGCGTAAACCTCCACCAAAGCCAATGTGCAAAAATGTTTGTTTTTTCATAGTGTTGACTGTATCTGCCCTAAAAATGTCCTCTTTGCTGCACTTCTCCTTCATTTTTGTGTGATCCTGCACACAATCCAAAAAAGAAGAACGTCAAATGATGCAGTGATAGAAATGATAATAATTACTTGCAAATATGTTACTGACATGAGCAAATAATGGAGTACTACCTCGGCGAAGGAGGTTTACATTGTACCAACACTGCTTGGCTTGTTTTATAGCAGGATTACACTAAAACTACCAGGCTATTTTCACTGAATATGTTGGAGGGATGTGGTATGAGCCAAGGAAGAACTTATTCGATTCTGGGGCAGCTTCATTTGTTATCCTTGGCGAAGGTTGCAGGTGTCAGTATTAATAGGGAAGTACAGCCTGCGGTTGACAACTCTCGAGTTGGAAGAAAAATGAAGGCACTAACTATTTGCAAATAAATTACATCCTGTCTCTTTTTGTTCATACTCAAATGTCAAGTGGCTTCTCAGGCTGAAGTACTGCACCCACTGATCTGCTTTCGCTTTAGCGTGACCTGGGGCTCATGAAAATGTGAATCTCTGACGATTGTCAATGTACAGGCAAAATTTTAACGACCGGTGGCGGTAGTAGGTGCCCATGTGTCGTTATCTGGTTCGAATGGTACCACAAATAAGCTGATCTGTATGTTGCTGGTGGACATTTCTTGTGGTCTGGAAACGGTTCTGATACTGACTGATTTGTATTTGCACCGGAACACACTGATTTGAGTAAAGTCATAGTGAACGAACCAAGCAGCTCATCGTTCTTTTCAATAACTGTTATTCTTCTGAATTGATAGAGAATGTGGGAGAATGTTCCAGTCTTCTGCCCCCTTGAATGGTACAAGAAGTCTAAGAAGTGACTGCTCAGTAATATTTTCGGTACATAACCTTCGTGTCTCCACCTCTTCATACCTCTATATATTAGTATTTTGTTTTTCTGCCTCATGTCTCATTGTGTAATCTTCTAGATGATCAGCCCTGCTGACTCGGCACATTTTGATGACTGCAGCCCACCAGGATTAAAAGGTAAAACGGAATTTTTAGTTATATTATTTGTGCTTTCATCAGCATTTAAACACCTATAGGTGTTTATATCTTATGTGGAAAATAAAAAGAAGCCCACTGCTGCAACACGACAACACAAACGATGACACCAATCAACACACACATTTATTACACGCATACCTATACAGTCAACTTGAACATACAGTATTTGTTGATACAGTAAATGCTGTGAACGAAGTGCTTTGTTTTGGCATGAATCAATAAGACAGAAATAGATCTGTTATAGTTTCTTGTGATATCTATAAATTAGCATATGTACATTTCATGACAAGCCTCTTCAATTCACACTGAAAATCAGCAACCATGTGCTTTTAATGTCCAACGTTGAGGGTGAGAGACAACTTACTGTACGCACCGTTTGTTCAGAGATAATCAAGAGTACAGACACTCTCTAGCAGAACTTTTGAAAGCAAAGTATGGTTTCTGAAGAGTAGGCTGCCGTTACACGTTCACGTATTCCAAAGACATCTTGTGCGCGGGCAGGTGCTAGTTTACAGTCACACTTCCCTGCAGACATGCTGGATTCACTCATGGACCTTGTTGCTCCTGTCGCTTTCACAAGTGTTGGCCTGTATGTGCAATGTTTCGACTGGCAGTGCATCAAGTTTCGAACTGGGTGGATTTTAACGAGATGAATTTGGCAGGTTGTTGGAGAACTGCTTTTTTGTTTTGTTTTTTTTCGTAAAATGCTTCAAGCACAGAGCGGGAGAGCTCAATCGCGTAACTGTAAAATGCGGTGTGAGGTGAAACGCAAACAAAGAAAGATGCACATCAACATCCTGGGTTTGTGGTCGGTAAGGTCTGGGTGGCAAACAGTAGGCAGAATTTTATGACGGGGGAGGGAGGGAGGCCAGCAGACAGCAAGTGCTTATGTCGCCTCTTTCTTTTCCCTTTGGGCATTCCGGCGAATCTTCATCTCTGTCAGCTGGATGTAGCGGATGACATTGGTGTCTGAAAAACAAAGACAGGAAAAGGCAGATTTATTTCCTGTTCTAAAAGGAAATGATGCATGAAAAATGATCATAAATCTTCCACTTCAATTGAACTCAAATGGATATGTGAAGCATATGTCGGCTTCCTGCGTGCATCTGAATGAATACCACTAGCACCTGAGTTACAGATGTTTACACATCGTGACATCAGCACTCCCTGTAAAGACTGAACTTAAGGGAACTGGGAAATATTAGCAAAGCGCATCTGGAGAATTCGGACCAACAAATTAAGGATTTAGAAAATTCCTACACATGTTGGTTCTAAGTAATAATTCGTCATTGACGGATTATTTTCTAGAAACAGCCGTCACAAGTGATTCGGACCAGTGACGCCTCCATGCAGGTGCTCAGTCTGTATTTACATGATGAAGGAATAAGAACGTTTCTCAACTTCATGTGGCTGGATCTGGATATTATGTTTACTTACTGATCTTTTATTCATGAAGTCAAGCCAGTATTCTCTTTTTTATGTCACACACACAATTACTTTATATTT
Organism: Aeoliscus strigatus; assembly: GCA_901007665.1. NCBI lineage: Eukaryota > Metazoa > Chordata > Actinopteri > Syngnathiformes > Centriscidae > Aeoliscus > Aeoliscus strigatus. Next base: position 100,424 of record CAAKHB010000129.1, on the reverse strand, counting down.
CTATTCTCTATATTTCTTCTTTTTCCTTGATGTGACATCCTGGTGTCGTAAAAACATGGCAATAAGCTTATCTATGATTGTTTTTTTAATGATTCCATGTAGTCTGTTTCAGAAGACATGAAGGAAGGAGAGAAGCACGAGTGTGATGGAGAGTTCCTGGAGCTCAGGCCTCACCTGATGGCTCCTGTTTGTGTGACTCCTTCAGGTAGTGCAGCGCCTTCTGGAAATCTCCTAGGTGGTAATAGGCCACACCGGACCGGTACAGGGCTTTGAAATTCTTTCCTTCCTTGTGTAGCACTTTCAGGCAGTACTCCTTCACTCGCTCATAGTTCACCAACTCCATTTGCAAAAGACAAGCTGGAATGGACGGACAAGCAAAGCAGGTTATACTGCAGAGTTGAGTTATTTGTTGCTTCAATAACTAACAAATATGAGGAGTGAATTTGCTGTGGGTGAATAATCCATACAAAGTATACTGTAATAGAAAGTGAGGTGACTGATGGGGTAAGCCTGAGAATGACTCATACTCATTATGAATCATTCATGAGCTGTGGAGTATTCCCAGAACCGTTCTCCGCAGAAGAGAACAGATAATGAGACCGAGTATGTGAATGTGTGTGAAACGTGTGAGAGCTCACCGGCTAAGCTGTTGTAACACTCCAGCTCTGCGTTCTCCATGGCCCCCTTCTGCTCCTCTGTCAGTGTGCTCGACTTGCTGATGGTGGGCAGCAGGGACGCGGGGGATTTGGAGGTGACGTCCGGGTCCCCCAGCACCCTGCACAGCCCCTTGATCTCCAGCAGAGCGCGGTGGTACTTACCGATGGCCTCTCGGTACTTCTTATCCTTGTAGCACTGGGTGCCCTGGCACTTGAAGTCCAGCGCCCGTCTCACGACGTCGGCTGGTTCGTTGTAGGAGGGTTGTTTCAGCATCGATCCACCATGATGCCTCTGCTGCTGGTATCTGGCATCTTTGGTCCGGCTGCTGCCGCTGGGAGGCTGCTGCTGCTGCTGCTGCTGCTGCTGCTGGTGGTGGTGGTGGTGGTGGTGGTGCTTCGGGGATCCGCCGCCGTTGTCGGTGAGGCTCCCTCTGCCTCCCTCCACCCTGCAGCTGCCGTCGTGTCCAGCCTGGATCACGTTCATTTTCGACATTATCCGTCCTCACTCGCTGTCTGAATTTGTGTGGGGGTGTAGGCGTCCTCACTGCATCCTGTCGGCCGCCGTTGCGTGCTCTCTTGTCACCAGCGTCGCAGATACGTCGTCTTGTCCAGCGCAACCCTGCGCGATGCGCGCTCCTCCGCTCGACGCGTAATTTTCTATGTCGACGCGCCGATTGGTTGTTAAACACAAGGCCCGGGTCCCATTCAGAGTCCTCCAGCAGGACAGGATCGATTTATGCAGATAATCTCATTATCATATTTGTATGAGAGGACGAATGGTTTTAGTCCAGACTCACATGTACGAGCAGAGCTGGTCTTCGGTGATAACACAGTGTATATTATAATATATACATATATATCCGATGATTTTTCCTTATAATCTATATACTGTGTTAAAAAAAAAGATGGTCTGATGTATGGATTGTTTGTGTGGGTCAGGTCTCTACTGGTTGGTTCAAAAAAAACCAATACATAGTAATTCGTGGTTTTGAGCATCATCAACAAAATCTGATTCAAGATAAGAATATGCCCTGTATTCTTCACATAAATAAATCCCCTGTGAAAGTCTTTTGTGATGAAGATTGGCCGGAAGAACAGTTGGTTCACTTTTATTACATGCTAATGCAATTCTTTTTTTTTTTTTCTTTTTTCCCCTCAAATAATGAATCTTTTCCCGTGCTATCGACACGAATTGTTTTGCCACATTGCTGCTTATGATCATCCAGAGAGAATAAACATCCTCCGTTCTCTTTAACGGGCCTGTTCATTCTTTCCTGCTCTCAGATTGAAGGAATGCAGTCAGTCATCTCAGATAAAGATCCTCCTGCTTGTCCTCTCTTGTCTGCCTCTCTTCCTGACTGCTCCTTTTCTGCATTGGACACCAGCTGCAGTTCCTAACAACAGGCTATGATGTCATTCAAACCGGAGGTTAGACCATCATAGGTGTGTGTGCGTGTGTGTGTGTGTGTGTGTGTGTGTGTGTTTCTGTGCGCGCGCGCGTGATCAATAATGTCATCTCTTTTGTCCTGATACCAGAGCTTCTCATGTGAAATGCCATGTTCTCAGGACATGTCTATTCACCGGGCTAAACCATCTGTCTTGTCACCCTCCCAAAGCTCAGCTGTCAGCTGGGTGTGTCTCTGTGTCTCAAATGAAAAAGACCTTGACAGCTATAAAATATGACGGTTGTTTAAACCTTATTTCAGTTGGCTTTAATTAGTCAGGGAAAACTGTACTGTGTGGTTGTTTTCATGAAACGCCAAACACGATTCAATACGATTCGCTTGCATTAAGTAAAGTTTGGAGACAATATTTATGAATATATAAATAACAATTAAAAAAAAAATGAGTTGAGTTTACAACAACTTGTACACGTTGTTGTGTATGTTTGTGACGGCCAATGAGATGACATGAAAAGTGACGGCATCATTACAACTCCTCTTCAATATTACTTTGTCTTTAAAATGTGTTTCCACATTTCGACTGGTATTGCTTCAACTTACTACGTCGTCAATATGTGTCCGCTGGCAGTGACACGTCATCATACTGAGACCATTTGTTTACACCATGGCGTCGGTGGATTTCAGAGGTAGTCAAATCGCTCTTTAATCCTGAGTTTTCGAAATGTAGTTTCGTTGAATCGGTAGCTATGATGAAAATACAATCGCTTGCATTTGATTTCGTGAGATAAGTTAAGTTGCAGAGCGTCCTGGTTTATCTTTTGCAGCTATCATCTGAAGCTAACCTTAGCAGTTAGCGTCAACGTTTTTTTCGGGATAGACTCACGTCTTTCAAGCAAACTGCGTGTATGTCACACCCAAATATAAAACGTACGAAAACCCATATAATTATCCAAATAATTGTACTGTCACTGTAGGTCAAAGTTCATCTTTTCTCAACGCTAAGTGAACAACGATTTTCAGTTTTGTGTGTGTGTGTATATACTGTATATATACACACACACGCTTATATATATATATGTGTGTGTGTGTGTGTGTGTGTGTGTGTGTGTGTGTGTGGAGGTGAGAGGCCCTGATGGGTAATGTGAAAATTAAGAACTATTTGCTGTAACAGTATCAATCAATATATATACGGCACAGTAAGATAGGACAATTTGCTTAAAGCTCTATAATCAATACATGCATTCAAACCTGTCTCATATGCATAATGATTAACCTGTGTATCCCTCTTTTTTATTTCATAGACAACCTGCTCGGCATATCCTGGGTGGACAGTGGCTGGGTGCCTATTCTAAACCCTGGTAATGTACTGGACTATTTCTCTGAGAGAAGCAACCCTTTTTATGACCGCACCTGTAATAATGAGGTAGTGAAGATGCAGCGACTTACTCTGGAGCATCTAAAGTAAGTCCATATATGTGATTTTTACAAACAGTTACACTCAAGTGAAAAACATAACTGCAAGTAAATGAGTAAATAATGTATTAAAAGTGCAATGTCAATATGTAATTCATTTTTATAAGCTAAATGTAACAAATTCCACATGTCCCTTTCCATTCCTTTCAATATCGCATGTGGGCGACACAGTGGTCTGGTGGTTAGCACTGTTGCCTCATAGCAAGAAGGTCCTAGGATCTTTCTGTGTGGAATTTGCATGCTTTCCCATGTCTGCGTGGGTTCTCTCTGGGTACTCCAGCTTCCTCCCACCTCCAAAAGCATGCTGAGATTAATTGGTCACTCTAAATTGCCCGTGAGAAGGTGTGAATGTGAGTGTGAATGGTTGTCTGTCCTTTATGTGGCCCTGCTGAGCTGGTGACTCTTCCAGGGTGTACCCCGCTGTTTGCCCGTTGACAGCTGGCCCGTGACCCATTACCGGAATAAGCGGAAGAAGATGAATGAATGAATGAATGAATGAAAATGTTGCATGTCAAGTATCAGTATACTATTGCATATTTGTTTACATTTACCAATACGAAATGTTAGCATCAGCATATCTATCTTTATTTTCAGTCAGATGGTGGGAGTGGAGTACATTCTTCTTTACGCACAGGAACCAATTCTCTATATAATCCGCAAACAACAGAGGCAGTCACCGACACAAGGTGAGCAGTGTCACATTTTTTAAACCGACAACTTACTCAAACTACCATTCAAAACACTGAGAACATCTTGTAATTCATAAAAAGTTTCAGTGAAGGACCAGCACATATTTTTCCCTATCGCTAATGAAAGTAATGGAATGAAAAGAATTCCAACTGGAATATGTTACAATGCCATCAACTTTGTATATGTGCCATGCTGTGTACCAGGCTCATAATGTTAAGTATGATCTTCATGATATTGAACATCAGCTTGACAAATAGAGATTACAAGACCTTGGTATAGAAATTAGGCTGTTGAATATCAATTAAAGAAATCTGTAATAACTCCATTCTTTTGTATATAATGTAAATGTAACTTTATTTTTCCACCCTGCAGTGATTCCACTTGCAGACTACTATATAATAATAGGAGTGGTGTATCAAGCACCTGACCTCGGAACAGTTATTAGCTCCAGAGCGGTGAGAATTTAAATTGATATTTTTTGGACTTGATATTTAGACACAGTGAGTCACATGTTCTTTCACGCTTGTCTTATTTTAAGCTCTCTGCTGTCCATGGAATCCAGTCAGCATTCGATGAAGCCATGTCATATTGTCGTTACCATCCATCCAAAGGATACTGGTGGCACTTCAAGGACCAGGAGGAGAGAGGTTTGTGTCATGGCACCTAATTTCAACAGCTGAACAGTTAGAATATTAATAATAACAGGGATATTATTACATTAGTTTTTAACATCAGTAATTACACTGAGGTTATTGCATTAGTAGAAATTGCAATTACATTTGCCAAAGGTACTTCAGTAGAATTATCACGATCATTTCATTATTCATCAAGTTTAGGATGATGATACTGATTTGTCTGTATACATACAGAAAAGGCCAAGCCTAAAACAAAGAAGAAAGAGGAGCCAAGTTCACTTTTTCAGAGGCACCGTGTGGACACACTCCTTTTAGACCTCAGGTCAAAATTTCCACCAACGTTCTACCAGGTACATGTTCTATTGTCTTACATCTTTTTTCCTAAAACTGAGTTGCTTAGTGAACACTGTACAGTAGGAGGATAGTAGAATGTGTTTCAAAGTGGTTTGTTTTTCTCTCTGTGATTTCAGCCTAAGCCTGGCGAGAAGCCCATTCCAGGTATGATATTGACCCTTACAATTAGTGCTTTTTGATACGAAGACGTCTTCAACAGATATTTCCTTCTACTGTTTCTTTACAATTTTCTGCATATATTGCAGTTGAAGTGAAAAAAGAGCCGGAACCTCCCACAGAAACTGTAAAACAAGAAGAGAGAGAGCAAACCACAAAGTCCTCTGCCCCAGCCCCGCCAAGCAAACCGCCTCCTGAGAAGCGAGCAAGGCTACAGTGACCGTCATTCCTCCTAACCTATACAAAAAATGGTGCAGGGAAGCAAACAGTTCGACAGCAGCAACTGGGCATAATTAAGCATTGGCGAGAATTTCTGTTCTTCCTCAAAGATTGCAACAGTGTGACTGAACTGGCAAAAACAACTGTTATGTCTCAGTTCCAGAACTTTGGTTTTGTGCACTTGATGTATGACCAATGAAGGTTAAAAGACTTGTTTCAGCAGGCATCATGGTGCTCGGAAAGTTTTTTCCTTCCTTTTTTCAATAAGCTGAGATAAGCATCAGTGTCAGTTCACTGCTGACATCAGCATTTGTTTGTGTAGCAACATCAGAAGACAGTTCCATTCTCACTCCGCTTTTACAGGAAGATGTATCATCATGTGTCATCTCACCTCATCTCCCCTCTTTGATTACACACACTTTAATCTTTGAAAGGAATTCTCTGCTTTGCTGTTTTGTTTTTTGTCGTAAAGGTATCAGCCAGTGTCAGGATGTTCAAGTGTTTCACAATGTTAGAGCAACATGTTGTGGTAAATATAAGAGATGTCCCAGATGATTTCATTTAAAGTTGCTTAATAGCCCATGATATTAAGATTACAAACAAAATCAAGGGTCATAGAAAAATACTAAAAAGAACATACTTTGGCAGGGCATTGCTTTGTCTTTCCTCATCTTTCTCATTTACCATCAAACAAATAAAAAGAGCCTTCTTTATTGAGAATCACCAGATAAAGTATTTATGTAAGGATGCATTTTACTTCATCCAAATTTGTAATATACAATGTCTGAGAACCTTCACAGACATAATATACAACAATACATTCCACTGATTGAACATGTGGGACTTGTATTTATCAAATAGTACAGAAGAGGATTAATGTAACTGGACAAAAAAAGATAAGGTCTGTTTTGTTTTTCTAAATCCTATTAGTCTTTAGTGTCCTGAATATATTCCTCAGTGTGGTATAAATGATTAGTGGTACAGTTTCGTCTGTATCTGACAACAGTACACACACTTGGCTGTGAAGCAGTGATGTATTCCATCACCAGGTGTCACCATCTGCTCACATTGGCTCCAGCTTCAAATTGTATAAGATTTAATTTCGTGAAATTTTGTTCCTGCGTAGCGTCGAAGTCAAACAGGCATTGTCACTATGAAAATTATTAGTTTTCCGCATGTGAGAGATGCATCCACGCAGCGACATTAATAAGGATATGCTGGTGCTACTTTATATGATGCGACGAAGAAGAAGTGTCTCGCAGGGCGTGGTGGGATAGGAGTCTCCTCAGTGGAGGACTGAGAGCAGTGCCCCAGCTGGCTGGCTAGCAGCGGAGAAGATGGCTGCAGAGGGGGCTTTCAGGCCAGTGGCTGAAAACACGCTGCCGTTTGGTAGGTTCAGCGACGACTAGCCAGCGTGTCACCCCGGTTGCTCCGTTGGTCGCTTCCGCTCGGACTCGGAGGGGAGAAAAGAACATGGGGTCGCAGACGCTCCAGATCCTGAGGCAAGGGGTCTGGGCTTCAATCACAGGCGGATGGTACTACGACCCCGATCAGAATACGTTCGTCAACGCGTTACATCTGTACATCTGGCTGTTTCTGCTATGTTTCCCCTTCACACTGTACATGGTGAGTGCTGCTGTCTTTTAAACCAATGTGAATCCCTTTATTCGGGCTGTTTGTCATGACTGTTGACAACGGAAGTCACCGAACCAAGAGTCCGGTGGGTTAGCTGCCGCCGCCGCCGCCGCCGCCGCCGCCACTACTCACGGTCGGTCCCAGGCTATTATCTGGAGCGGAGACAATATAACAATTGAAACAAAACGTCGCTGGATGGTTTTTCTCATTTTCAATTGCTCTAGCAAACAACAATGTTGCCCGGTTGAATATTATTCAGATGCTTATAAATAATATTAACACTCCAATTACAGAGAGCAGAATGCTCTTTTGTGTAAATTCCGTTTATAGCCAGGATCTATGCAGTCCTTTAAAGTGTGCCAGGCAGTAATCAGTGAATTTAATACCCCCTTCCCCCCCGTATCTATTTGCTTTCCTACTGTCAGTAGTGATTTGCGATATCACCGGTTTTGTCGAAGCTACCAGCTGTGACTGTAAGAGCACAGCTGACAGGGATGTAATCTGGTCATTTCAGAGGCTCAAATGACTGACTGTTATTTGCTTATACTCTTTGTCACTGGGGGGGGGGGTGTCTTTCTTTGTTGACCATCCAAAGACACTGTTTTGTGTTTACCTTAGCCCCATACCCTATAAAGGACCTGACACATCAAGTAGGGCCAGTTTCAGTCCACTTGAGCGAGTTATTTATGGCTTGTTTGTTAAATAATAACAGTCCAGCCAATACAACTGCTGATCCACTACTTTTAATAACAGAAAATGTCTCTAACCTCTCTAGTAATGCTCCTCAGGACAGGAAATGTCTGTTTGCGAAGCATACTAACTTCTATATCCAGAAACTGATGTTTGAAATGGGTTTGTGGTTTCTGTTCTATTCCTAGAGTGGAAATCCATTGGTCAGCTCAGTGGTTTATATTGAGGTGCAGGTTTGAGTGCTGCTGGTGTTCATAACACCTGCAAAGGGATGCAGCAGATACCTGAAGGACAACAGGCACACACAGACTGGAGCTTTGGCACCATGTGGTAAAAATAGAGGTGCTCTGAACTATTGCCTATTAAGTATAATCATGAAATTGTGGCAGTGGTATGTGTCATAAATCACCTGAACTGAAGGTGCAGTTCATTTGAAATCACTTTTTCCTCCAGTTGTGTTTGGGGGAATTCTTTTGTACGTACCATTTACAGGTTTAATTTAGGCCTGAACTGTGACTGTCTGTCAAATTATTTTAAGCTTTGATGTTGACCCAGAATTTCTCAGTCAGTGCACCCCTAATGCCTAATACAATATCAATCAGTAACCGTCCCTAAGCAGGACATTAACCTTTCTAGTAGCTGGGATACATGTGCAGCTTTAAAAAGTATTTCTCTCACTTTTTGTTGCACATATGACAACGTAGCAGTTAAATCGGGTCAGGAAATGAACTCTACCACAGGAAGAAATAACGTTTAAATGTTTCAAGCTCCTCCGGTTCTCCAGTAATGACTGTCAAAGTGTTACTCTAGATTCATGTATGATCATTTCTGTCTCATCACAGGCGTTGCCACCAACCATGGTTATTGTGGGAATCTACTGTGGTGTGATTGCTGCCTTGTTTCTGCTGCTGAAGATGGTGAACTATCGACTCCACCACGCCCTGGATGAGGGGGAGGTGGTGAAGCACCAGGCCAAGGAGACGCAGGGCAGCAGAGGTGGCACTGAGGGGTCCAATGATGTTGGTGTCACTCGTCGGGAGGACAGCAATGGCCCGGGGTAAGTTCTTCTGTTACCCAGTGGTGGCTTATTGGAGATAGATCATGGTTGACAAGTATGATGTAACTGAGCTGCTTAGATAATGAAGCAGATGAAATATTCCAAGAAGGTTTCATATTGTCCAGATAGATGTTTTTCTGACTCATCAATCATGGCGTCATGGCATCATGAGTCAAGGTGATGAAATGGGCTATCTGCTGGACTGATGTGTGTGAAGAGTTTTTATAGGCACAATCAACAAATTGTTTTCAGACAGTTTGTCTTAGTCCAGGTCACTTTATATCCCTATTTAGACACAACCACTGGAGAAATGTGGTGTGCAACAGATGTTTGTAGACTTGCCTCAAATTCTGATGTTACTCTGGTCCAGCAAAATGAGCCACCAGCCAATAAATGTTTTTACGCTAATCACACATTAGTTAGTTAGTTTGGTGTTAAAGTCACCGGTGTGAGCTGAACATTTCTAATTTCTGGCACTGACAACAGTTAAGACACGCACTTCAACAATGAGTGAGTTGTTTGTTGAGTTGAACAAGAAAGCACGGGCATCATATTGACAATTCTATAGAATTAAGCCCAACTCTAAAAATGCCTTTAAGAAGTACTGCGCCAACATAAGATGATTATTGTGTCTCGTCTCTTTGTAATGATGGGCTTTCAGCTCATCTTTAAGTGGGGCTGCTGGGAAGAGCTAGAAAGGTATTTTCCTTCTGACATGGCTGGACAACACAACAAAGGAACTTTTTTTTTTTTTTTTCAAACCCTCCACCATTACCACTACCACTGGTGGTTACTGTATGTGGTTGTAAAGTTCTTTGCAGGAATTACGCAAAAACAACCTGGTGATGGAGGAAATGCATAAAGATTTGAGGGACAATCCAGATCACAGGCTAATCCGGATCCTTTTCACTTTGCTTAATATTGAGTTATACTTACATTTTTAATGAATATTCCCCAGGAAACATAACATGGACAGTGATTTTTATGATGAATCTGTGAATGTATCCGATCCTGATAAAAGTTTTAGAGCTGGCTTGTAACTGTGTGGATCCACCTGAGCTGGACACATCTGGCAGATTCAGATTCTCACATCCAGAAGAATTGCTTTCGTCCCAGAGGGGTTGGGCTAACCGACCATGTTCAAAGCCTTGACTGTAGAGGCAGCGGCTCAGAGTAGGGCGCAGATGATCGTAACATCTGTTTTGTGGTGTCAACCTGAGAAAGTGCTGGTGGACACTGGTTGTCAAGGAAACAGTCAAACTGAAGGAGGTCTCTCAGCTTTGGTATGGGCACTGCACCAGATTATTTTGGTGAAGAAGGAGCTTTGCTTTCCTCCTCTGCTCTCAGTTTGCCCGTTTATCTGCATTCCAACCCTCACCTATGGTCACAAGCTTTGGGTAGTGACCGCAAGAATATTAGCAGCCAAGCCAGTCAGCTTGTCTGGGCTTAGCTCTAGAGAGTGGGTGAAGAAGTCAGGCATCTGGAGGGAGCTTGTAGTAGCTGTTCCTAAATGTCAGGAGCCAGCTGAGGGTCATGTATTTCATTTGAATCTTCCGAACTTGTGAAAACTTGACTTTTTGTATGCTGACATTGAAATACTAGTTCTGTCATCACTTCCCAAGAAAAGTACATTATTGAATAATATTTTTCACCAACTCTTAAAGCCAACCCTCAAAAGACGGCACAAAAGCCAGTCAGGCTGCAGCATTTTACTGCCCATGACTCGAAGAAGTGACTCATTCACATTCCACTGGGAGCACTTAGCAGGATACTGAGCAAAGGAAAAGGCAACAAAAAGAATGAGAGCTGTCTACCACAGGGTACTTCCAGTCACAGCTTTGCTTGCACATCTGGAGTTACATTCCAGGTTGTTTGAATTTACAGTAGAGCAGAAGAGCTGAGGTTGATTAAGGTGTTCTGTGTCGTCACCCACTCTTTTTCCAGTCTCCATCCTTCTGTAATGCTTTCATACATTATATCAAGTGTTTGTTTTGTGGTATGACTCGTTATGAAACGTTTTTGGCATATGGAAATGATTTATACACAGTTCCTTGAAAACTTTGTTTGTTTCGGCATACCGACTGGTTAAACAAGCACATCCAGCTAAATATAGGCCTGGAAAAAAATCGACATGAAGGCTCATCTGTTTTTTCTCATTTAGTTGAGTCTAAAAGCTCTATAAAACATTTAAAATACAAACCTGCTGGAAAATTACATTACATAATGTATTTTTTCAGGTTCAGTGATTGCTGGATAGGAGATAAATGTCATGTGCTATTGAGTATTTGAGCAGAATGGTCCTTTTCTCTGTGTGCCATCCATTCAGATTTAAGGGAAAGAGGGTGCTGTGAGTGCTGGTAATGCAGTTTTAAGTATTTGTGTGCCTGTGTGTCTGCACAGGGACCCTGGAGGGGGTATTGAAATGGCAGACTTCATCAGGCAAGAGACTCCACCAGTGGACTGCAGTTCCAGGAACTCCTATATTGGGATGGAATCTAACTCGCAGGTAAGCAGAGTAACAGTACAGCATACCACACTCAGAGAATGTCATAGGAATTGTATAGAAAATGAACAATCTTTTAAATGGATTTTATTTTTATTGTTCATTTCATTTTTATTAATACTTTTTATTTTATTGTAATTTATTATTAATTCTTATTGTTTATTTCTAATTTAAGGATAATAAATGTATCATTGCAACTGTTTGTGCTTATTGGCCATTTTGAACTCCTTCAGTACCGCACCACTTAGAATAGTTTTGGTCCCTATGAATAATCTGTGAATCATTTCCAGGTTCAATATAATAGAATTATTCATAATTCTTGCTTTTGCCTATAAGGACCTGTTGTTTCCACACATTCAACACTGCACTTTTTACATATTTAAAATCATAGAATGCTTACATTAATTTAAAAAAAAAATAAACATAAACAATAGTAAAAAAAATATAAACAATAGTAAAAAGCGCTGACTGGAAGCTCGTCTTTATCTTTTCCCAATCAAACCTCATCATGCCTGAGCCCTAAAAGCTTTTAATCATTTTCCCATTGTCTTTTTTTATATTGTCTGGGCTAGAGGAAGGATTTATTTGTGTGTGTCGTTCAGTCTGGATGATCTGAATGATCGATTTAACCCCGGAGTTCCCATCAGCACTCTCTTTTTCACCATCTCTCTGCGGCTCTCTAGTAAAAGCCAACATGTCCTGGTCAGCTGCTGTGTCCAGAGAAGAAGCAGAAGTTCTGTCTGATGATAGTTTGCATGTTTGGGCATTAGAGCCAGTACTGGTTATTTTATTATGATCACACACAATCATTTCGCCTCATTTGCTAACTTGATAAATGTTTCTCAATTTGTATTTCAGATTGCATTCTCCCATGGAAGACCCTCGGGGGCCAAAGGTAACTATAACAACCTACCACCTAGTCATGTAATGCACTGTGTTTTGCCGTCGTGCCATCACAACATCACTCAGACTACACAGGAGACAGAATGTGACTCAGCATTAACATGACCTCCACAGTCAGAGTAAGATCAGGCTGCTGTAGACAGCCTCTGCTGAGTTTGGAAAAAAACCAAACAAAACAATAATATGCTATAAGCTTCCGAGTTGTTCTCCGGGGGCATTCTCCTGACTGAATTCTATGACAAACAGAATAAATAAACTTGTAGATTTGCGGTGGGCTTGTTATCTGAATAATTCAGTGAGTGCGTCTGATAACATTGTAATAAGCTGACGGTTTGTGGTCACAGGAAACGATCTGAAGTAGGACAAGGGCTCTTTGGGGGTTAGCTTTTTAATCTTCTTTGCTGTAAGAGCTTCATCCATTCAGGATGTCAATCTCCCAGGAAGTCATTGCCACACTGAAACGGTGCTGAGAAACTCAGATTTCCAAAGAATGACATTCTAAAGGTTTATGGGTTCCTAAAAAGCTCTCAAGACATTTGTGGAAATATTTCAGGGCCTCCTAGAAGTAGTCTTCTAGGAAGGCGACCAGTGTGGGACGTGGTTGTTATGAATATATTAATATTTGATGAAAGCTGTCATCTCATAATTGCTTTCTTCCTATCTTCTCAGGAGATGTTGGAAAGACTTCAGATGACATCAGCTTGACTCTTGTTGAAAGCTGCAGTCATGATCATGGTGAGCATGTGTGGTATTCATGTGGAAAAGCCTCCTCACGTTTGTCCGTGTGACATTCCAACATCCTTCTTGTCTGTCTTTGTCCGTTTAGATCTGCTGTCAGACACAAAGATGTACTGCCTTGTTCCCAACGACTCCTTCGCCTCGCTGCAGCCCTCGACTTCCCTGTGTCCTTCAGAACTTTCCAGGGAACCTGCTGATCTCTGTAACTCTGCTGCTTTTCACCTCAGCCTGTCACACTCCTCCTGTGACACAGAGGTGGCTACTCATGCATCCATGCAATCTCAGACCTATAGGAAGGAGCTCCGTTCTCGGGGCCTGCCTCGGACCTCCAGCTCAGCAGGTTCTGCCTTCCCTGACCCCTGTCTACCAGACTTTGCTCTCTATCCTCCACCCAGAAGAGGTGGCCTCGACCCTGTGCGTGAGCTGGAGACTGCTCGGCCACACCGACCCGGACTGGGCGACAGAGAGGCGGAGCGGCTTTACCAGCAGGAGCAAGCTGTGGCGTCCACCTCGGGAATAGAGTGTTATCAGCATAAAGATCGACGCAGAGTAGCTCGCTCTGCCTCCAGGGAGGCTGGGGAAGGTGGCTCAGGTCTGTACCAGGTGGAGGTGAGTGGCGGTGGTAAGGGTCCTAGTGTAGTGGGGAAATCCCAGAGAGGGGAGCGCAGTGCTGATAGCTTGAGGAGCCTGAGCACTCGAAGTAGTGGCTCCACTGAGAGCTACTGCAGTGGCACAGACAGGGACACAAATAGCACTGTCAGCAGCTTCCACAGCGAACAGACCAGCTCCACACATGTGGAGAGCTTGCTCTCACTTTCAGGGGATGAGCGCGTACGTGACAAAGGAGATGCATGTGCATCTGCTGCCACAGATGGTAGGACTTCCAGCCTCGGCAGCATTGGTTCTCGAGGTTTCAGCAACTTGCCCTCCAGGGAGGCCAATAAAAACCCTCATGCCAATGAGCTGACTGCTAAAAGCCCAGCTGACATGGTGTCGTCAGCAAGTCAGGAGCCGGTTGAACCTAGTCAGGATGAGCCGGGCATCAGGACTAGTGCTGATGGATCGTGTAGTGTGGTTGCAACGGAGCACGAGGAGGTAAAACACGACATTCAACCAAAGTCATCCAACATTGTTCAGAGGACTTCATCACTATCAACGGGACGCAGTGGGCGCAGGCGGACTGGCAAAAAAAGGGCAAGCAGCTTTGATGCAAGCCGTCACAGGGACTACATGTCCTTGCGTGGTATGGCCAAGCCTTGTAGCGCTGTGTTTACGGGGGGTGGAGAGGGGGACTCCAGCGATCAGAGTGAACTCAGCTGTGCCTCTAGTCTCCACTCCACCCACCATCTGAGCACAGGCAGTTCTTCTAGCATCACTTCCCGCTCCTGCCACTCGCCAGAGGGCCGGTACAGGGCCCTGAAAGCCAAGCACACGGCAGCCAATGCCGCCACCACCACCGCCGCCGCCGCCTCCTCCTCCACGCTAAAGGCTGCGGCAGGATCTGAGCCAGGAATGCGAACTGGAGGGAAACGGCGCACCTCCCGTCGTACCCCGAGCACTGGCAGCGCCAAAACGCATGCCAGGGTGTTGAGTTTGGACAGTGGTACAGCTGCCTGCCTTAATGACCCCAGCCGCTTAGGAGCTCCATCTGGGCCCCGACCCCTTACCACCTCCAAGTCGGACCTGGAAGCCAAAGAAGGGGAAGTCCTGGATGCAGCATCTCTGCTTGGTAGGGCCTCCCAGCTGGAGTCAGTGACCCGTTCCAGGAACAGTCTGCCCAATCAGGCAGTTTTCACTGAGCCTCAGGACGCCGCTGCTGCTTCCCTTCGTGGTGAGTAGCTAACAGATTGTACACATTTCATGTTTAAACCTGCGGTAAACCATGTCATGCTGCTGATTACTCCGCTCACTTATTCACACAGAGTTTAGTGAGTCGTCAGCAGAAATGTGTCAAACTGGTCCAGGGCGGAACATAGACACTATGATTAGTCTGGTTATTTTTGCTTGCTTTGCAGTTTGGGCTCAAGTAATAATTGATCAATGCTTTGGTTGTGTAATGTACAAGCTTTGATATCACTCTACGGGATAAATGTTTGCTGGCCTATGGCACCAGTAATTGTTTAAAACTGGGCCTGTGTTGGGTGTGTCCCAGACCTCCTGATTTAACGCTGACTTCATTATTGCTCGTGCATATGCCCTCATAAGAGATGGTGTCTGGTTTGGTCATTTCCAGTAACCATGGTGAGTTTCCATAGAGTGACAACCCTGATCCAAGCATATTGTTCCCTGTGTAGATGACCATTGGCATGATGGCACAGTGTGTGCTTTGTGCTGAGGTTAGACAAACTGCAGCTCTCTTATTAGTGTCATACTCGCTGAGTGTTAAAGGCACGCTGCCTCCATACTCTTCATACTTGCAGGATAATATCGTTTTTGTTGCTTCTCAGTGTGTTGCATTTGTGGGCATTGTGTAGCTAGTGTTTCCTGCCTGCTGAGTTTTACACGGTTCAAAACAGATGATGTCTCCGCACATCAGCTGTTGGCTGGAAACCTCTCATAATTAGTGGGTGATCATTATTTCATCCCTACTGTCTCAGTCAGTTATTTACAGGGAATATTGGCATGGTTTCCTCAAGTGGTTAATGGGAATTTGCTTCATGTGGAAAAATAGACACAGTAGGTCAGGCAGCTTTATAAATTCAGCATAGCAAGTCATTGCCAGGCTAGCTATAGCTGCATATGTGTCTGTGTTGTTGAATGTGTTTTCTTGTGGTTGCTAATAAAGACATGAGCACTGCGTTTACGTCGCCCCAT
Organism: Aeoliscus strigatus; assembly: GCA_901007665.1. Lineage (NCBI taxonomy): Eukaryota > Metazoa > Chordata > Actinopteri > Syngnathiformes > Centriscidae > Aeoliscus > Aeoliscus strigatus. The sequence continues at coordinate 84,498 of CAAKHB010000129.1, read as the reverse complement.
GATGAAAGCACTGAAAACAGGAATCAGTCGTACTGACAGTGATTGACGTGGTTGGCAGTGTGCTGCCATTTGATTGTGCCAGAATGTTTTGACACAGCATTTATTAGATATAATAACAGCTGGATCCTTAGCTCAGTGTGCCATGTATTTGTGTACTTATTTGTTGTTAATAATTCAGTCCTCCTGTGGTCATGGCGTGCATTCAAGCAGAAACCGTTATTATGATTTATGCTTTTGTGTCAAGTCAGCGCTCTACCTACGGCGTAGTGTCCATTGCCTATGGTGTACGTTGACCTCTGCAGGTGGTAACAACTGTGATTGGACTGTTTGCCGCACGTGAGTTTCCCAGCTCTCAGAGGAGCACTCCTGTGTTTGCCAAAGAAAAATACAGCCATCCTTATCTTTATCTTTTTGGAGTTTCTGTGGTAACAGGATCTGCTCACCTTCAGTTGCTATTGATTGAAGTAAAAAAAGAAAACCATGGATAATGGAAAAACAAAACACAATGGCAGGATTCAATGCAGAGCGACGCAGAAGTAAACACTCGCCCTAGGCCTAGGCTGTATGTTAATTCAACTTAGACGCCTAAGCCAGTGTCACTCTGAGCAACATATATGATGTGTGCCTGTTTGTGGAATCTTATTACATGCCTACATGATGAACTGGAGCTATGCACAGCCCTGCACCATAGTCAGACATATGTCACAGTCAAAACGTCCACTTCTTTGACAGTGCTGTTGGCAGCCTGAGCAAACTGTGACGCTCACACTGACCCTGTGTGAACATACGGCCACTCGCAGACACTTTGTTGCTGTGTCAGTTCAAGTAGTTCCCTCTACTTGTGTGATGGAACTGCACCAGATACTTATGACCACTTGCTGATAGTGTACATGTATTTTGACAGATCCAGGTGTTGCCAATCAGTTACCGGTGTATATACTTGAAATGTTACAGACTGCATAGATGTGAGTTAAATGTCTGGATGATGATGGATGATTCTAGCATAGGGACAGCAGAGATGCACCTAAGGAGGGAGGAGAAAGAAGTTGATGGATGGAACCAGTAATGTCATGGTGCATGGTTTGATCAGTGCCGTAGTTGTGTATGTCTTTGTTGGTTGGTGGCTTTTGGAAAAGATTCTCTTCATTCACAATACGAAGCACTGAAGCAGTGCAACATCAGCTCCTCTGACCGGCCAAAAATCTCTCTCACCATAACAGCCCCAGGGAGTGAGGAGACGGTCGTATTTCGGCGTGAACGTAGCACGTTTCGTCGGCAAGCTGTGCGGCGGCGGCACAACGCAGGAAGTAACCCCACCCCACCCACGTCGCTCATTGGATCTCCCCTCAGGTACGGCATGGAGCAGCGAGTCCTTTCTGTATTACCTGGTGTGAGCATGTTACCAGGCGGTGTCCTCTTACCCGTTGCTGTCCTCTGCATGCTGAGACGTCGTAACAAATCCATCCCTGTCAACGGACGGGTGCGTCCACTCTGCATGTGATCTAGTTCATCATCCTTTTCCTCAAGACCTCACTCTCTCCATGGTGATATAATATTTCTTTTGAATTCCTCACAAGTATGGATGAGAGCCTGGAGGGGCAGAAGGCCATAAGGTCTGACTGATGGTCGAAAAGCTCCTCCAGTCATTCTCAAGAGGCCGTGTTGCGAAATGATTGGTTCTCTCATGGCATCAACTTGTTTTTAGCAACCAACCAACCATCCCAAAAACCACCTGCATTCAAAATGAAATTAGTTACTTGAATGTTTATGTTCCACAAGCTGAGGGGAAAGACGTCAGATTCCTGAGTCTGTTTTTTACTCCTTCAGATTTGTTGTACAGATGCCAACACCTATTCGGCTCTTGCCAAGGCTCTGTGTTTCTCTGCATCCGTCTTTGCAAGGTCACACTTCCAAATGGCTGAGCCTTCAAAAAAAAAAAAAGTAGGGAAAACAAGTTTGCTGCCTGCCAGGGGTCAATAAACTTACAAAAGTCCACTGATTCCTTCACTCCTCCCCATCCCTCACTCCAAATCCCTTCTTATCCAAACTTTTTGCATAGTGTGTAAAGGTTCAACAATTCTCTTTATTAATTGTACACATACTTATCTAGTTGTAGACTGATTTTTTTTCTTTTCTTGAATAGTTAATGAAATACTAAATTATTATTGGTAGGCTACACACACACACACTCACACTCAGTACATAACTGTTTTATAGCATGTAGAAGTCTTACAAATATGTGACAGACATCCCATCGATAGGTTGGGCCAGCGTGCAGGTCTGAATAAAGTGATACAGATGGCTGTGATGTCTCTGATCCAGAGACGTTCATGTCGCTGTGTAATGACCAGCGATAAATGTCATCAGAAAGAATCCAGAATGTCACCGACGTCAGCCAATGAAGGCTCTCCACCGCGGCAACCAGAGTATCTGACATCCCTAAGAGAATCGTACCTGTCTCATCCCTTCATCTGTGATGATGATGTATTTCCAACGACCCCTCCGACCTCCATCACGTCTCATTTCCTCCCCCTCTCCCTTCTCCTCCAACAGTCTACAGGAGGCTCTCAGCCAGGCCTCCCAGCCTTCTACTTCCCAGGTGAAAAATCAGCCATCTAGAACCCCATCCCAAGTGACCGTGCTGAGTGCAAGCACCTCCCTGCTGGCCAGGAATGGAAGCACACACCTGGAAGGTTCTCAGGACAAGGCCTCAACTGTTGGCGCCACCAGCTTGCAGGACGACTTCGGTAGGGAGTGCATGAAGGGAGACTTGAAAACGTGAAATTTGCCCATCTGGGGAGACGCCCACATGACAGATTTGGGTTTTCATTGATTTGCCTGTGGAATCCTGGTTTCATATGTTTTGGTGAGAGAGCTGCAGCAGCGGTGCTGGCGGTTGGAAATTGCTTGAAAAGTTCTGGTTCCAGAGCCGACGTTGGAGTCAGTCACAGCAGAGCTGCATTATCCACGGTCGGTGAACTGTCGCAATCAGTCAAAGCCGAGCGCTATTATACATGCTCCATTTCTCCGTGCTCCATGACTCTGTCTGTCATGCTGTGTCTTTAGCCAATACTTGACCTCACTTGGATTTGCGTGTTTGCAATGATGAGACTTTGGTCATCACGTTCTTCCCGTCAGTGTTACAGATCACATGTTATGCCTGTGCATGACTGCAAATGTTCACTGATCCTGAGGATGTCAGTGAACGTAAGCATTTGGAGAAAACAAGGCTTGTTTTGGCTCCCTGTGAACTGCGGGTAAATGGATTACTGCTCCTTCTACTCCGCAGCAGTTTGTTGCCTGAATGCTCGTGGTCTTTCTGAGTGTGTTTCTGTGCTTTTGCTAATAAGGGTTGTCTTTATCAGCATATGATTTCCACCACTTGGACAGTGTGTTTACACACAGCCTCGGTGTCATGTGTTTTCCCAGTATGTGGCCACCTTCTGAAGATTTCCTCAGAGAGAAATGCATTGCAAAACTGACCCCATGTTATGTCCTTATCAAACACCCATTTAGTATATCGCCTTTTATCTTCAAGTGCAAGGTTCAGAGGAATTCATTTTTCCAAGAAACACAAATTAAAAGAATTAAAAAAAAAAACATTTCAAACAGACAAAGCGGCACACAGACGTATAAATCTCCCAGTGGAAACTTCATCTGTTTTTTCTGCCAACTTTAAAGCTTAAGAAAGAGCAGTACTTTCTTTCCGCAGCACCCTAAAGAGCAGATTTCTGAAAGAGGAAGCAGGAACCTTGTATAGAAAGCTGTGCAGACAAGCACAAGGTGTCAGTAATGATAAGGACAGCTTTGTATTAACAAGCATATGCTTCTGACCTTCATGGTTCCTGCATTTACAACCAACTTTCATACCTCATTACAGCAGAGCTTGTAGTAAAGTTCCTCCTCATTAACAATTAGTATTTGCAGTGGGATGAACGTGATCGCTCCTCATGCAGGCAGAAGGTTCAACGTTAACCATGTCCTAACCAAGTTAAACTGCCTTCACATGATACAGGAGCTGTTTTGGACATCATTACCACGTGTTCATGGCTTTGTGTGGGTATTTGGGCCACAGAAAATGTCCTTTGGCTACCAAATTTGTAGCTCGCTGGCCCTTGAGATGAGTTCTTAAAGTGGATGTATGTCCTTGAAGCACAAAACGAGTTGTGTCTTTCTGAGGCAGCGTGCTCCCACAAGAATCCAGATGGCCATTAATGAGTCATTAGTATTCCCGCCGATTTCTGAAGAGTCATTGTTCTTCTATGTGTGTTTTTCAGGGAAGCTCACTCCTTCGTTGTACGAGGCTGCCGGCTGTGACATGTCACTGGTCAATTTTGAACCTGCAACCAGACGAGCCTCCAATAACGTATGGTTAGTGTCACATTCGCAGCTCTTCTCACCTGTGCAGTGGAACGTCCCATAATGAAAAGCATATTTCTGTTCAGACAACTTTGCATAAGCTGATTGCAGGATGTTCTGTAATAGCTCCATGCTGCTTTTCCACTATACAGTTCCAGCTCAACTCCACATGACTGTGCTCTCTTTTGGTACCACACGTCGTTTTCCATTACAATTCAGTACCTCCTTGACTTGAGTGGGGGCTAAACAGCAACGACTGAGCAAAGCTGCCATGACAGCGTTTCATATAAACAATGTGTGGACATGGAGGCGATGGTGAACTTGCTGCTCAGTTTGTGGCTTTTGGTCACAGACAAAGCACAGAAGAGAGACGGCGCTGGATACCATCGCAGAGACAAAACTCTGCGCTGTCTGTTTCTCCGTCCAGCCGTTTCTGAACATTCTCACCAGCCACCAAACACACAAACGTCTGGACTTCATTGACGGACCACGGTGTATAGCATCAGAAGAATAAAGAAAGGCTGTTTCACAATTGTCTGTATTAAAAAAATGCTGGTAGATTCTTTTGTTGACTATAGCACTTGGGACATCCAGCAGTCTGTAGACGTCACATGTTAGATCATCTCAGCTCGCAGGTAGTATCACAAATGGAAACACAAAAGACGTTTGTAGAGCTAGAACCGTATAGTGGAAAAGAGGCAATAGTGTCATCAGTCATCTTCCTTCTATATTTTTTAAGATAGTTTACCTGTTTGGAGATTGTGAATTGTGAGACAGGTTTCAGTTGTGTTGGTGACATGGATTTCCACACCAGTAGCGGTTGAACAGATAAACCTGCAGTAAAACCTGTATTGGCATTTTAGTTTGGGTTTTAATAAACCCATCAGATTGGGGTGACCGAGCCCCCCTCCCTCTGGATCTCACCAGTGAGATCTACTACAGATGCACAAACACAAAACCCACCTCTTCAGGACTGCTTTTGATTTAGGTTTGACGTTCCTTTTTGTAAATTGTATTCATGTTTTATCTTTGACATTGACAGTCACTGTATGAATAAAAATGTATTATACTTTATTATTTCAGAGGTGGTTTCATTCATGAGTGTTTTCATTTTGTGTCGTACCCTGCAGGGACACTGACTCCCACCTCTCCAGTTCTACCTCAGTTCGCTTTTACCCTCATGACCTGGTGAGTACCCAACTGGTGAGCTGCTATTTCGTGGACCAGACATGGTGAACTGGACTCCCATAGAGAGACTGTAGACTGAGCGATTCACACACACAGTGTGCAGGCAGTGTTGTCTTTTGTCTCTCCTATCAGTCTTTTTTGCATATTTATGTACAATATATTTGCTGTCACGCATTATGTTTCTCCCAGCTTGCTCCTAAACCACATTTGAAATTTCTTTATTGGATTTCAAAACATCTAACAACCTGGCACCTACTTATATGTGCTGATATGCTCCTTCTGTAAGAGAAAGAGTCGTTTGATCATCTGCTGCTGTTTTTTAACCATTAATGTGGATGCAGATGGCTGAGAGTGGGAGGCAGCTTTATCTTATATAACGACCAAATTCATACACTCATATAAAACAAAATAAATGTGTCAACTCTTTCTGCATATCTGTCCTTCATCTTTGCACCAGCATCAAACTGTGGAGATGTATAATGGTACTGACTCTGAGGCAGTTCTCCCTCCCTCAGATCCGTCTGAACCGTCTGTTGACAATGGACCCAGAGCTGTTGGAGCAGCAGGACGCAGATCTGAGTCCGGAGCTTCAGGATGCACCACTGGGTCAGGAGGACCCTGCAGCTACTGCGGCTGCTGCTGGAAAAGCCAGGCAGTATTATCGCTTGTGGCTTCTCCCCTACCTGTGGGTCGGCCTGCACTTTGACCGGCTCACCTTACTGGCACTGTTTGACAGGTATGTGTGCTTACATGCTCTCCATATTTCTGCAAAACATATGCTTAATGTTTCTTTCCATTTCTATTTGTTTTTTTAAATTTTGTCTTCATTGGTTCCCAGGAACCGTGAGGTTCTAGAGAATGTGTTGGCGGTGGTGCTCGCAGTCCTGGTGGCCTTCCTGGGTTCAGTGCTGCTGGTCAACGGCTTCTTCACTGACATCTGGGTCTTTCAGTTCTGCCTCGTCATTGCAAGTTGCCAATATTCTTTATTAAAAGTGAGTATTTGAACTCACAGCCTATCACTCTTTGACCTGACATTTGATGAACACAAACCACTGCTGCAAATTTTATTATGTACTGAGTTATTTCTCATTTCTTCATTTCTCCTCATATCTTTTGTTTGACAGAGTGTTCAACCAGACTCCTCATCCCCTCGACATGTAAGTGATAATCAGCTTAGATGAGGCAAAAGACGTGTGTCTTTGAGTTCAATAGTTATTGAAAACTACTGTGCTGTTCTCGGTGGGGTGTCTGTGCAGTACAACTGAACAGTGTGATGGAATGAGAGGCCTTCATATGTCCACTCATGACAAACTACAGTCTGATTTCAGGCTTCAGCAGGCAGTGACGCTTTGGAAGCTTTTACTCCTGCCATTCCTCTAGATTACAGAAAATAACCTTGTTTCTGATGGTAACGTTTTTACATTTGAAACAAAATACTGTTTAACGGAATCGGTAAGATGCGTCCTTTAAAAAAAAAAAAAGCCCCTCCAACAATATATTTACATACAAATGCCATGTATTTCTCCTTGCTGCGCAGACGGCTGTCACACAGATTTATGGTTATAAGACCAGGTTACGTCAGTGAGCAGTGGGCAGCTGTGCCTGGAGTAGTTTTTTTTTTTTTTTATCAGCATGTTCAGGGCCACTGACAGGAGTATGAATTTCTAACATACATGGGTTTGATGGTTGGGGGAAACTGGATCACCTGTGAAAAATGCACAGGGACAAGTGGAGCAAGCAAACGCCACACCGAAAGGAACCGGAGTGGCCCTGGTTGAAAAATGGTTTATAGAATTACAGCTCCAGAGTCCTGAGAGGACTGGAAGATGCTGGTGTCATGTGATTATGATCACATTTTGATGGAAGTGGAATGAGGGTTGACCGCCGATATGATCCATAGTTGTTTTCATGGAAATGTGTCTCCTGGGAGTTTGGAGTTCCTCCCCCCTTTGCGTCAGTATCCTGCTCTGAACCGGCGTCTTTTATTAATGCAGCTCCCACTCAGCTGCAGGCACTGGCTTTAAATAGCTGGCCAGAGTTTCGACCATGATTCCCTCTCTTTTACTTAATCTGTTTGCCTTTCTCTCCACCACTCCTTCCATCTCACCTCAAGGACTTCTTCTCTTCTGATGGCATTGTGGACGTCTTTTCAGAACAAGCAGGTTTATTTAATGTGATTGTTGGTGCGTAAACAGTCGGCGCTCCCCTTCGGCAGGAAAGCGGGGCAGCTCATAGCATCGCTGCAGACTTTCGTTCTCCTGCTGTGAAACCTGACACTATTTCTTTGTCTTCTTGTGTTGCTGGCACCTGGACTCATGTGACACTGCCGAATTCCATTTTTTATTCAGTTATAATTCCTTTTTACAGTAAAGTATTTGTAGGTTGTAGTTTTTTTTTTTTTTGTTTTTTTTTGAAGGTTGCATGTTTTGTGCTTCACTGAGCTATTGGAAAACCAAGCTTATTAATAAGACATTTACATCACGTACCCTTGTTTGTTTAGGGCCACAATCGCATCATTGCCTACAGCCGTCCTGTCTACTTCTGCCTGTGCTGTGGCCTCATTTGGCTGCTCCACCACACCAGTCTGCGGATCACTTCATCCCGCTTCAGCCTGTATGGAGTCGTACTCACCAGCTCCTTGATACTCGCCTCAGCCAGGGACCTCGTCATAGGTGAGGCCCAGTGAAGCTTCAGTCATATATATTTAACAATAAACATAATTATCCTTATAGATGGGTAATAAACTTGGGTGCAGGCACAAAAGAGGAAGCATGAACTGAAGGAGAAAATGTGTTTTGATCAATGGATCGTTATAATGATCAATTCTGGAGAACATCAGTCCAATCGGAGCTGAACAAAGATCACACAGTGTTATTAAATACAGGAATTAATAATTTACATGTCTCTCAAAGATTTAACTAGTACAATCTGCATTTGAGCCAGAGGTGAAAGAAGCTGAGGAGGAAACAGCGGCTTCTAATACACAAACACATGAAAGAATCATGTGAGAAAACACTTTGCAGTAGCTGCACGTCTTCTCTGGAAGTAAACCGCTGTATTTACAAGTGCTTCAGTCTCATCGCTAGAAACATACAATCAGCAGTAACTGCTGATGGAGGCAGGAACGTGTCAGATGTAGAACAGCACGCAACAAATGAAATTTACACATAGCTGTGCTAACACCACTGTCACCTTGTGTGTGTCTCTCTCTGCAGTCTTCACTCTGTGTTTCCCCATCATCTTCTTCGTGGGGCTGCTGCCACAAGTCAACACGTTCGTTATGTATCTCTTTGAGCAGCTGGACATCCACGTGTTCGGGGGCAATGGTGAGCGACTCGTAGAGGCACAGCAGGGGTGACTTTGACCTCTACCGCCTGAGACAGCACACACTTCCATACATGCCTTACATATTCTGATGTGGCGTCCTTCACGAGAGGCCGAAGTGCTGATTTGCATTCTGCCCGACCCAGTGAATGTCGGGTCGAGAAGTTTCACCGCTGACACCCTCTGTGTTCTCTGCAGCCTCCACAAGCCTTCTGTCAGCGCTGTACAGTGTTCTACGCAGCATCATAACCGTCGCTCTGCTTTACGGCTTCTGCTACGGCGCTCTCAAGGTGAGGAGAGGAGACACACAAACTTAAATGACTTAAAAGGGGAAAAAATCTGTGTTTACTGGACAGGCAGACCTTTTGACTTTGTTTCGTCTGAAACTGTCATATTTTGCTACTTGGGTTCAATTAAGATCAGATAATGTAAGCTTGATGCCAAAGCACTCCAGCGACTGAGCAAAGCTGAGAAAAACAAAGACAAACTAAGTTAAAATGTCGTCGTCCTCTGTGTGTTAGGAGAGTTGGGAGCCGCACCACATCCCCGTGTTATTCTCTGTCTTCTGCGGCCTCCTGGTGGCAGTGTCTTACCACCTGAGCCGGCAGAGCGGCGACCCGTCTGTCCTCATGTAAGTTCAACACCCTCAGACCTCACTTGTATAGTGTTTGTGGTAACTGAAATGTAGGGATTCACAGAGAACACAGATGTTCAAGTGAGTTTCAAGCATTGAACTCAGCTGTCCGACAAGTTACGCTTCAGTTTTTTACTTGAATTAATGAAATGAAATATTCTGAAAATTCTACCTGAAACTATGTAAATGAGCTCATTAAATACGCACATGCAGAGCAGAAATATGAACATAGAATGAATAGTTTTACATTCTTAAAATAATATATATTTTATGTATCAACTCTTTTTATGGTGCCATGAATGCTTAACCTAAACGGAATGAAGATAATTGAGTATTATATATCCAAACCCTCTTTTTAAAAGCCTTCAGAATATAAAATTAGAGGGCTTAGTGTCTGTGCAGCTGAAGTACAGATTTGTTGCTAAGCATATAACTGAATATCATGTCATGGTATGTAACTTAGATTTCACGAAATGTTATATTTTAAGTAACTGGGCTGTTATCTAATCCATGTGCTCCAGTTTGCATAAATGTCCAGATCAGAAGACTGATCTTAAAATATTTTTAGTTCATTTGTCAGTCAGATGTTTTGTCGGCGGAATAACCTCAAACATGCATGTTTTTTTTTGCCCGAAATAGCCAAAACTAGGTCATCCAAAGAATGTCCATCAGTGATTCCGCCCACCTTAAAGAATAATCTCTTCCTGCACATATGCTGTAGATTATCTCTGACAGAGGTTATCATAGCTTCACTAAAATATTGTTCACACCGCCCCCTCAGAATATTTGTGGTATTTGAGCCAGCTAATATTTTTACTTGCTTTGTTTGCAGCTCTCTGATACAGTCCAAGATTTTGCCCAATATAAAAGACAAGAACCCGGAGGATCCTCTGTCAGAGGTGCAGGATCCGCTGCCAGACAAGCTACGGGCATCAGTGGTGAGTTACACACTGGTTACATGTCGATGAATCCAGTTGTAACCTCGGTACATTTACCTTGGTTTAAGCCTCCAGCTTCTCAACCCTTTTTAACGTGGATTTTGTCTTTGACTGTTTTGTGTAGAATGAGCGTCTGCAATCTGACCTGATCGTCTGTGTTGTCATCGCTGTCCTTTACTTCGCCATCCACGTCAGCACTGTGTTCATAGCTCTGCAGGTACTGGAACTGTCTCACATCTATACAAGCATAACGTGATGATACGTTTGGACCGTGAATAATGTTCATACTTCACAGTATTCTCATATGTAAATATCCCCATATCTCATATTTCTTCTCCTGATATAACAGTTGTCTCTTTAACCCCACCTCTCTGTTCCCTCAGCCTTACCTCAGTTACGTCCTGTATGCTTTGCTGGGGACAGTGGGCTTACTTACCCACTACCTACTTCCTCAAGTTCGCAAGCAGCTGCCCTGGTACTGCTTCTCTCACCCTCTGCTCAAAACTAAGGAGTACTATCAGTTCGAAGTTAGAGGCAAGTACACTGCGTCCTGCACACTCCACAGCCGCTCATCTTGTTTTTGCTTCTGTATATATAAAGTGCCCGCATGTGGTAATTAGAATTAGAATGTGGTAACGGCACATAATAATCACACTTCTCTTCACTTCATCTCATCAGATGCTGCACATGTCATGTGGTTCGAAAAGCTCCATGTGTGGCTGTTGTTTGTGGAAAAGAATGTTCTCTATCCCCTCGTCATCCTCAACGAGCTCAGTGGCAGCGCCAGAGAGCTCGCCAGTCCGAAGAAGTTGGACACTGAGTGAGAACATCTTCCAACATTTACCAACATCTTTGTATTCTTCCCTCTAATTCCCTTTTGTTGTTAGACTTAGATAATCCTGAGAGGTAGATCTGCATTTGCCGACCTGACCATCATGCTGATGCCGTCCTTTTGTGACTGTCCTGCAGGGTTGGCGCGCTGATGATCACAGTGGCGGGCCTAAAGCTGCTCCGTTCATCCTACAGCAGTCCTACCTACCAGTATGTGACGATCCTCTTCACCGTCCTCTTCTTCACCTTCGACTACCGTCATCTGTCAGAGACACTGCTGCTCGACCTCTTCCTCATGTCCATTGTGTTCAGCAAGGTGAGTTTTATAGTACTGTACTGGTCTTTATGATGTTGATACAGTACAGTATACAGTTTATTTGTACTCCAAGGAAGAGCATGTGTAATAATTTATAATATTTTTCTGATAGTTCATCATTCTTTTGTTGTGTTGTGATTCCTATTGTTGCTTATTGTCAATATCATGCTATGCTTAAGATGGCTTATTATAGTTAAAATGTTTCTTATTGTTGTTGTTACCACGGTTTTATGTTGTGTCCTGTCTTATTTATTGTCATTTGCATGTTTTATAATGTTGTTAGTATGTTTCTTATTTATGTACTTTTTTCTAACATGGTTTGACATGTTTTTTACCATATTTGCTGACATTTTCTGTTGTTTCTGAATTTTAGTTTTAACATTTCTTTCTACAGCACATTGGTCCGCTGTATGTAAATGAAGACGTAAACTTGCTTTACTTACCACTTACTTTATTATATAGATAATATCTCTGTTGTTTTGTTTTGTTTTTACAGTTGTGGGAGCTGTTCTACAAGCTGCACTTTGTCTACACCTACATTGCCCCCTGGCAGATCACATGGGGTTCAGCCTTCCATGCCTTTGCTCAGCCCTTTGCCGTGCCTCGTATCCTTTCATGGATTCTTTTTTTTCCATCTTTTATTATGAGCTCAGTCACAGTTTCCAGTAGCCCAGTAGTAAATGTCACCTGTGTAAAGATCTGCTGTTCAGTGTCCAGTTGATGGTTTGTATTTAGTCAGTTGTTTGGTCCGTTGTTATTCTACAGATGTTGAATCACATTAAGCTGTTTTGTGATGTTGAATGAATTTCTCCCCTCATATGTAGACAAACCATACATATTTTTCAAGTGATCCTTGACTTCAGTCCTTTCAGACTCTGCCATGCTCTTTGTCCAAGCTGTCGTGTCAGCCATCTTCTCCACTCCCCTCAACCCCTTCCTGGGCAGTGCCATTTTCATCACCTCTTATGTCCGCCCCGTCAAGTTCTGGGAGAGAGACTACAAGTATTATGATTTTACTGTGAAATCACAAACTCACCAAATCCATGTTTGTATCTGACATTTGCAATTTTGTCTTCATGTAGCACCAAAAGAGTGGATCACTCCAACACTCGTCTGGCCTCTCAGCTTGACAGAAATCCAGGTAAGAACTTAATTTAGGCTGTTTTTAATTTTGTTTAATTCGATTTTGAAGAGCTCATTCAACTGTTTTGCTCATTTGAACATTTTCTACAGTTACATTGTTCACGTTTCACTCTGCAGGTTCTGATGACAACAATCTTAACTCAATCTTCTATGAGCATCTTACTCGCTCGCTGCAGCATAGCCTGTGTGGAGACCTCCTCTTGGGCCGCTGGGGCAACTTCAGCACCGGGGATTGTTTCATTCTGGCCTCCGACTACCTTAACGCTCTGGTTCACCTGATAGAGATTGGTAATGGCCTGGTCACCTTTCAGCTGAGAGGGCTGGAATTCAGAGGTGAGAAGCCTCTCGTGAACGAACGTGTGGTACTGAAGGTCTGTGGACCACAATGACAGCACCGACTATATTTTATGGAAAAAGAGGTTCATTTCATGGATTATATGAAGTCATTTGTTGTTTTTCTATAAGTGCCATCTATACTGATTAGTTCAGAACAGGTTTGAAGGTATTGTCAAGTGTTCCTCCTCTTCTCTGCAGGAACCTACTGCCAGCAGAGAGAAGTGGAGGCCATCACTGAAGGGGTGGAGGAGGATGAGGGCTGCTGTTGCTGCGAGCCGGGCCACCTTCCTCACTTTCTGTCCTTTAACGCCGCCTTTGGACAGCGCTGGCTGGCCTGGGAGGTGCTGGTCACCAAGTACGTGCTGGAAGGCTACAGCATCACTGATAACAGCGCCGCATCCATGCTGCAGGTGTTCGATCTGCGACGTATCCTCACCACGTACTATGTCAAGGTTAGCGGGACACCACTGTGGAAGCAGTTTATATTAACGACCATGGAATGATTCATGGATGACCAACTTTCTTGCTCTCAGGGTATCATCTACTATGTGATCGCCTCTCCCAAACTGGAAGAGTGGCTGGCTAATGAGACCATGAAAGAGGGGCTGCGAGGGTGTGGCGAGAGAAACTACGTTGACCTGGATCCCACTTTTAATCCCAACATCGATGAGGACTATGACCATCGGCTCGCAGGCATCTCCAGGGACAGTTTCTGTGGAGTTTATCTGGGTTGGATCCAGTACTGCAACTCTCAAAGGGCCAAGGTAATTCTGCCTGAAGTGTTTGTTTCTAATGAGGCTCTGTGCATCAGTGTGTCTCTAGTGTCTGAAGTGTAACTCACGCTGACGTCTATTCATCCAGCTCTATTGAGAGTCTACTGGACTGATAAGAAGTATAATGCTCAAATAAAAAAATGGCTGCCTAAAGAAGTTGAGAGGAGCCAGCAGCTGGGATTGAAACATTCCACTCAGTACAACTGGGTCTGACTGCATCAATCAAACTATTGATTCCCTTCCCATCTCCTCTGTGTGTTTGTAGCCACTGGACAGCGAGAAGGACTCACCTCTGGTGCTGCTGTGCTTTGGCCTGTGCGTGCTGGGGCGGAGAGCTCTGGGAACAGCAGCTCATCACATGTCCAGGTTGTTCAGTAATCCAAGTCATAATGTGATGAGGACTAAGAGTGTTTATGGAGATCATACAGCCAAACATCATCTGCAAATGCATTTCTACACATGAAAATGTTTCCTCTTATTCAATTTCTTTCTGGGCTTTGAATTTTAAATGTACATCTTTGCTTTCCATCACAGCAATCTGGAGTCTTTCCTTTATGGACTTCATGCATTATTCAAAGGAGATTTCCGCATCTCTTCAGTGCGAGATGAGTGGATCTTCGCCGACATGGAACTGCTCAGGAAGGTAGTGGTGCCTGGAATCCGAATGTCTCTCAAATTACACCAGGTGCGACTTTCCACATGAAGCTGCTCATATTCTAGTTCTTCTGGTTGACTTTGATCCTCAACAAAAGTCTGCTCCTCTCTTCATCAGGACCACTTCACTTCTCCTGATGAGTATGATGAGCCGTCGGTTCTCTTCGAGGCCATCTCCTCCCACCAGCAGAACCTGGTCATCGCCCACGAGGGCGACCCTGCCTGGAGGAGCGCCGTGCTGTCCAATGCCCAGTCGCTCCTCGCTCTGCGCCATGTCCTGGACGAAGGCACCAACGAGTACAAAATCATAATGCTCAATCGACGTTACCTCAGCTTCCGTGTCATCAAGGTAGGTCACAAAGTCACCATTAGCTTCGGTGAATTTGTCAGAAGTAATATTCAACAAATACGCCTGTGCTGCAGGTAAATAAAGAGTGTGTCCGAGGCCTTTGGGCAGGGCAGCAGCAGGAGCTGGTGTTCCTCAGAAACCGGAATCCAGAGCGTGGGAGCATCCAGAACGCCAAGCAGGCTCTTCGTAACATGATCAATTCCTCTTGTGACCAGCCCATAGGATATCCCATCTACGTTTCCCCGCTCACCACCTCCTACTGCAACTCGCACCCGCAGCTCGGGCACATCCTGGGCGGCCCCATCAGCATCGGGAACATCCGCAACTTTGTTGTGAGCACATGGCACAGGTCTGTGGTTCTGTGTGGCAGCGACGACCACAAGGGTTTCCTGTAGTTCATGATTATAAAGTCACGGTCAGTCCTGAGGATTTGAATAAACGCGGTATCTCGTGAGGCTTGTGACGCGATTAATGTCGGAGATGCAGAAGTAGTCGTGCCAGCGACAACACCTGCATGTCTTCTAAGAACCGTGCGCAAAAAACAACCCGGATGTTCTGATGAATGATGGGCATCCTGTCTGCAAAACCTGCCGCTGGAAAGTGGCGAGTAAAGTCTCGAATAAGTCAAATCTGACCCGACATCTTCAGGAAAACATCCAGCCCTCTGTTCCAATATCAGTTTATTATAGTAATTAGTTATTTGTGTTCAGAGTTTGCAAAGCCTGAGCAATGTTTGACATAAAACATTAAAAATGTCTTAAATCTCCTTGTTTCCCTCCATATTATAGATAATCAGGATTATTTCCTTGACAATGACCTGGAAAAAATATAATCGTGGTCTTACTAACCACCCTTGTTTCTTGCAGGCTGCGAAAAGGGTGCGGTGCAGGTTGTAACAGTGGAGGGAATATCGAGGATTCAGATGCAGGGGGGTTGTCCTTTAGCAATGGAAATGGGACAGGAGGGGACTCTCAGCAGAGCTCGGCCTCACAGGGTGGAACTTCTGGACCTGCCCCTCCTCACTCGTACCAGCCTCACACTCTGGGTAAAAAGCACTGAAACACAAGACCGAGTATCACAACTGAAACCATACTTCATCTCTCTCTCTCTCTCTCTCTCTCTCTCTCTCTCTCTCTCTCTCTCTCTCTTTGTCTCAAACACACATATATAAACTTTTATGAATATTTTGGGAAAATTGCAAATGTATTCAACTGTCAAGAAACCATTGACAAAAAATGTCTTGTAAGATCTCTGGGGTTACATTTTTGCCCTTCCAAGGACTTCAATCCCTGCCCTTCTTTCTGACTTCCCTGCTTCCAGGTACCAGTCACAGTTCTCAGTCTGTTCAGTTTGGTTTGGTCCGCCACTCCCCTGCCCGAGCCTCTGTGGCCAGCCAATCATCCTCTTACCGCTACAGCAGCAGCCGCCACTCCTCCCTACGCACGTCCATCACAGGTCTGGAGCCCTGCCGACGTTCCTCCACCAGCCAGCTGTCTCTGCGCACGCTCCCAACCTCCCTGCAGCTCCGGCTGGGCTCCACCTCCGACCCTGCTGGCCCCTCCGCCTCCCTCTCCAGCCACAGCATCCCTCCCTGCAAACGCCACACGCTGGTGGGTCTGCTGGGCAACGATGGCCTGTGCTGCACCGTGACTGATCCCCTCAGTCAGCATCATCACCATTACCACCACCCCCAACAACACAACCCTGCTGTCGCCACCGTGCGTAGAGATGACATCTCCTACAGAGTGCAGGTTTGTAGAGTTGACCCTGATCAGGGTGCAAGTCCAAACGGTCACCAGCACAGCCAGGCTCTACTCGGTTTGCTTCTAGGCAGGTACTTTTTCATTCCAATTCAGTTCCTCCTTGATGTGAGTGCTGACAACACAGCATTCGATACACGACACAAACACATAAACAATGGAGGAGATGGTGAAGTTGATTTTTGTCACAAAGTGCAGAGAGACACGATGGCCAACACAGCTTCACTCGGCGCTGCAGTCTCTCCGTCCAGCTCACAAACATCTTCACTAACTGACCACAGCAAATGTTTTGCACACGTCAGTCATATTAAATGAGCATCTGACAAGGAATGAAGAACTTAGCGCTGGTAAAGCAAGGGGGGGCTGAGGGGGGGCTCCGGCACTCTGCGATGTCACATGTCTAGTACCGGCTCAGCTCACTTAGGACTGTACTGGAGGAGGTACGAGCAAAAACACCAGGTACCGGGTTCTATTGCCATTGGAAAGCCGGGTAGAGTCAAGGCGAGCTGGAATCCTGCGGTGGCAAAGCGCCATCTGGGTACTGCCGACTCACAGTCCTTTTTGTGGTTCTGTGTTCAGATTATGGATGTGACTCAGGTGCTGGAGAACATCCACCTATCGAAGCGTAAAGAACTGCAGTGGCCTGATGAGACCATGAGACTGAGAGCAGGACGGACCTGCTGGAGGGACTGGAGCCCCTTGGAGGGCATGGAAGGACATGTAAGTCTTTACTCCAAAGTCTGGTCAAACTGGTCGGTGATGCCCTCATTCTCACAGGTTTTAACATTGACTCAGGCCAGTTAGTCTGCCCTTGTTTTTGACCTGCAACATCCCCTGCGACCTACTTGCTCTGTAATAAACACTCTGTAAATTTTGATGAGTTTCCTTTTACTGTGTCCCCTTGTCCCTCTCAGGTGATTCACCGGTGGGTGCCTTGTAGCCGCGACCCAACCAATCGCTCCCATATCGATAAGACCATCCTGCTGGTACAGGTGGAAGATAAGCTCGTCCCTATTATTGAGACAGGGGTCATTGAGTTGGGTGCAGAGGTTTGAAACAAGCAGGCACACAGACTCGTGTGAGGACAAAGCCACAGACTGGCTGGCAGGACGCAGGAGCCTGCTGGAGAAAGGAAACGGGAGCTCTCCCCCCTCCCCCTTTCCTTATTGCTGAGGGGGAAAGGAAGCCAGGGAAAAGTGCAAGCAGAGGCACAACGTACGTTCAACCGACATCTTTTACTGCATCCACCCACTTTCAGTGTCTGCCTTGCTTTGCATCTCAGAAATGCTGCATGACAGTAAAACCTTAAGTTAGTTCATGCTAACTGGTGATTGATTTCTATGCATTTCATCCACTTTTGTTGGCGGTTCTGACAGAACTGCGCGTGGAGATTTTTGTGTGTGCGTGTGTGTGATCTGTTTGTCTTTATATACTTTGCCAAATAAGCCTGGTGTTGAATATCTGCCATGGTTTCATATAGGTGAAAGCTTTTTTTTTTCGCTGCCATGACCACAGAGAATAATGGCGGCGCAGAGCAGAGTGAGACTCGTCTGCGCTTGTCACACTTCTCTGTCACATTGTCATTCCGTTTGCATTAGTTTTGAATATCTGCAAGATCACTTTGCGCAAAGAAAAAAGAACTTGCACTATAATTTTAGTATTTTAATTTACAGTGATGCACTACAATCTTTAGGTAATATCACATTTTATTTATTACAGATTTTGAATGGCCATGGTTACCGATGCCTTGGGAATGAAATAAATGCAATCACTATTCTGTTTTCAGCCATTTTTATTTTACAATTTTATGTTTCAGAAACTTGAAAAGAACTTTTTACTGTATATGATTATATCTATATATATATATTTACACAAATATATATATATATAATGTAGAAAAGATTTGTTTTCAATATTTATTACTGTGAACATGTTATTTACACTTTGTTACAATCTTTTTTTTCCTTTTGAGACAAAGATTAATGTATTATGGACCATTGGTTGAATACAAGATGCAGACTTTTTTGATGGATTGTTAAACTATTAAACTTCTTTTCTATATTGAGAAATAAAAGTTTGATTTATCGCTGACATCTTTACATGGCCTCCTCTGATTGCCTCTGTGGAATTTTATTCATTAAAGCTGCTTCATCAGGGACTTGACAAGATGTTGCATGTGAAAAGAGCCTTTACGACTGAATCAGATGACTGCCGTTTACTGTGCCAACTTTCATAGACTGTATAAATTGCGTAACACTGCACATGTTCCTGTTATGACTTGTTTGTGGGTCACACATTATCCTCTGTATTCCATTTTTGACCTGTTCTTACCATCTCTTCCTACATATATATCTAAACTTGTACCTCCCTACTACTGCAGTTTACCACATTTGCTTGATATATAGGCTCTCATGCAACTTTTATTATTGTAGTTAAACTGTCAAACATGACCTGGATGAGCACCCAAATCAGAAGAAGATAACTTGGCTAAAACTTGAGGTCCTGATGACTAATGATGACTAAACACCATGTGGAAGTCACTTTTTAGTTTATTTCACAGTGGTATCAAGGAAACACTCAGTGCACACACCTCTATTCTGGCCCAACAGTCTCCTGACTGGAACACATGAAAGATCCTGGCTGCAGACTTTGTACCAGATGAAATCAAGTTGGTACATGACACATTTCTGGACAAACTAACACAGTTTCAGAAATGCAAATCAAGAGCAGGAAAAGGTTCAGACAGCTTTTGGATTTGTAGTATATTTTTGTCACAGAATGCTTATTTGGAGATCCAGACCAGAAAGTAGCTGGGCACGGATGGGATTCTCCAGAAATTAGACAATATATGAATCTGTGGTTTTTATCTTTCTAGATATTGCTTTGCTTGCCTCGATGTTTACTTCTAACTCACAGATGATCTGTTTTAACCAGAAAATGTCAAGTTCAAACCTGCTCCTCGAGCACATGACTCTCATCGGGGAAGGGCCCGCCCCCTGCGGCCTCTGATTGGCTGCTGCTCTGACATTCCCACTGACTGTTGTTCCCGACGTCATGTATAAACGTCCCACAGGCACCCAGACGAGGATTTTCATTTAGGTAAATTATTTCTCCGCTGTGTCTTCCCAAACAACCACCAAGTAAAACAGGTATTTTCGTGTTGGTAGATTCATAATAGGTGTTTTTAAAGGCGTAGCGGCTGTTTGAGCTCGTAGAACCTTCGTATTATGCCGCTGCGCTGTTAGCTGGCTGCGTTAGCTGTCCGGTAATGGAAGCCGTCATGTGACTTTCGGGCAGCGTTGGCTTTGGATGCTGTTGTTTGCGTCCGCTACTCACTGTCCTCTGTTAGTCCCACCAGGTCTCCCACAGAAGCCGGGGACATGTCTCAGTCAGTCATCTTGGCTGTGCTCGGCCTCACCCTCGGGCTGGTGGCTGCATTTCCCCAGCAGCTGCCCGACGAAGGGAAAAACTGGGTGCTGATAGTTGCCGGGTCCAATGGCTGGTACAACTACCGACACCAGGTGAGAGGGTGAAACATCCGGGTACATGGCACCGTGTGCTTGTCACGTCCTCCCCCCCGTTCCTCTGGTGAATGGGTGAATGTGGTCGTCTGTCCCCAGGCCGATGCCTGCCATGCCTACCAGATCGTCCACAGGAACGGGATCCCGGACGAGCAGATTGTGGTCATGATGTATGATGACTTGGCACAAAACGAGCAGTGAGTTCACGTTCTGTTAGTGATTTATTCTCCAAAGTTGTGTCCTCATCTTCACATTTGCTGCTTATAAATTACAGCACACATATTTTCATTTTGTTATCAAGCTAGAGATTAGAAACCAGCCCCTTTTACTCACCACCTTTATTTACTGTTTATTTACATAGTCCCTGTGTGTTGACGCTTGAAATCTATTCTTGTCCTGCTCCATCAGGACTGTGTCACATCATTCTGCCCATGTTAGTTAGTATATTCGCATTATAGACATCATGCAGCTGTATTTGTACATAGACGGTTGTAAATGTTCCAGGGGCACGATTATATTATATATAAATTATATGATACCACTCTTTGAAAGTTGGTGTACTAAAGAGCCAAGCCCTTTTTTGTTATTTTTTTATGACCGTCAGCAACTTCCTCATCTCATTGTCCTTTGGGAGGAAGTGAACATTATACCAGATATGTTGGAGACATCCTCTTTACAGGGAGTTGTGTAAAATTGGAACTTAAATCCAAGAAAGGAAAGCATTGTTCATCTGCAGCCTGTCTTCATGTTGAACCGGTTTATAATACAGAATAGTTGCACAGTCATGATGTCAATTGAATTCAGTGTCACTGAGTGCGGAGCGGCAGCGTACAGATCAAGTAGCACCGCAGACCAGCTGAGTGAAAGAGCCTCAGTAAGAAGAGTCACAGGGAAGTAATTTTAGTGCTCTTCGTTATCAGTGTCGTGACTGGATCGAGGAAGAGAAAAGAAAGAGGATCTGTGTTTTTTGTTAAAAGTGTGGTCAGCATGAGATTGTAAAAACTGTTGGGCTCGGTTTGCAAACCACTCCACAGGTTTATTAACACTGATCATTTACTTTTTACATGTCACGTTTCCTCTTAAAATCTAGAAAACTTAAAAGACATGAACATAAAAGCTATGTCATGTGTAAAAAAAAATCAAAACAAATCACTGCATGCAGCATGTTTCCTAATCCACAGCTGCAGCTAACACTGATTTGTATTAATCTGTCAATTTTTTTTTTTTTTTGGGTGTCAGATGTTTTCTTCAGACCTGCAGTCCATCACCCAAACAGCTGTTCAGTGTGGTGAAGGACGTGCTCCTTATGTAGAAGTCAGTGCAGGGATTTTTAGTGTCAAATGAAAGTAGTTATAAATAACATATTCTGCTTCTTCCAAAAGATTTGGGTAAATACCAGAGACAGAGGACAAAAATAACAAATAGTATATTCACACTGCTGCCAGCTGTTCTCACACTTACCAGAAGAAATAAAAAAACGTGACATCCTGTCGGTCATGTTTTGGGGAAACATGATTCAACATTGATAGTTTCCTATCAATTTCCATGTTCCGTCATGATGATCAGCTCTCCCTGATTCAGATCACTGAACAGTGAGAACAGTTCACTGAAATGCTCCAGAGAAGTGTTTCCCTCTGCCTAAATATACATATGTATGAATGTCTGTTAGTGGAGATTGTCAGACGAGTCGCTAACAGATAAACAATAGTGAAAGTGCTTTGAAAAAGAGGAAAAACCTGCTGTGGAATGTTCCGTCACCTTATCAGTTCCTTATTGATCATGTTAAAAAAGTCTGCACTCCCTCCTGTAATTCTGTTTGTTTCTTGTTGCATGTAGAAACCCCACCCCTGGGATCGTGATCAACAGGCCCAACGGCACAGATGTGTACAAGGGAGTTCCTAGAGATTACACCGGGGAAGTGAGTGCTTCAGTTAGCTCCGTAGTTGTGGAGAAGTCTGTGTTTTGTGTGGTGTTATTCATGATCCGGTGTTTTCTGCAGGATGTGACCCCTGAAAACTTCCTGGCGGTGCTAAAGGGCGACTCCTCCTCAGTCAAAGGTGGCTCAGGAAAAGTGTTGAAGAGGCATGTGAGACGAGCAAAACGGCAAATCAAAGTTCAAAGTTGTCTGTTGTTCTTCACCCATGTACAGCAAGGAGCGAAATACCATTCCGTCCAGATCAACCAACCAGTCACTCCGGCAGCATTGCGACATGTTGCGTACTTAATACCCACAAAAGGCAAACATGGGCATGTAGAGCAGACCTTCAGCAGCACTTAAAACGTCACATATGTAAACCTGTCGTAGTGTAAAAACCCGTAGGGTAGTGAAAATGCTGCTTCAGAAATAATTGTGGAACCGAAACTGTGACCAAGTTAGTGCACCTGTCTGTTTTGTCTGTTTTGTGTTTTTTTTTTTAAACAACATTTCTCTGTGTGTTTTGGCAGCGGCCCCAATGATCATGTGTTTGTTTACTTCACTGACCACGGAGCGCCTGGAATTCTGGCATTTCCCGATGATGAGGTGAGCAGTTTTTTTTATTACTGCTGGCCACTCTTCTCAAGCGATCAGCCACAAGATTCAATGCAGGAACAAACTATTCTTATCTCTTTCAAGATCATTTCTCTCACAACCACTCTGCCATGAGGTGGTTTTCTCTGCACATTTTTAGAATTCACCGATACAAAGACAGTTCGACAGCTGCATGTCAGACTGCTCCATAGAAATGGTGAAAGGAGGAAGGCTAATGCTAAGCTACATGATTCACATTATTATTATACTGAATAGAACATTATAATTTTGAATATGATTATTTTATATCATTTGTATTTATTATTAAATGATATTGAATTATTATTATGATTATAATGAACATTTAGTGTTCAGCTGTGACAGTGGACTTGTCTTTTTCTTTCTGTTTTTCCAGCTCCATGTTAAAGACCTCCAAGCAGCCATTAAGTACATGCACGACAGCAACAGATACAAGAAGGTATGATACATGTTTTTTTAGACGGACATGTGTCCACTTGCTCTGCAGGATGTGGGTCACTGATAAAATGCACTAAGCAGATGTTTCTGTGCAGGAAGATGAGGTCATAACACAATTCTGTTTTGTCTTCTGAATGCAAACACACACTCTGACAGCTGGTGTTCTACATTGAGGCGTGTGAGTCTGGATCAATGATGAACCACCTGCCTGCTGACATTGACGGTAAGTTGAACTTCACTGCATCAGAATCAATGTTCAGCAAAACAGACAGATAATGGAACCATGTCAATCAATAAAAAAAAAGTCAATTCATGATTCCAAAAACATGAACTTGAACTTGAAAAAAAAAGACAGAAGCGAAACAAAATTTGTTGAGGTATTTTCCAACTTTGAAGTGTTTGTCACGTCGAGTCAAATGCTGAGTTAACTGTTGTCAGTGACTCATGCGACCAGCATAGCAGAGGTAGTTTGAATTGCCTTCAACCTGATGTAGTTTTACATCCTGTATTTACATTCTTGTGTGTGTGTCAGTGGATTGACGCACCAAGAAAAACTGTCGTCAGGGGTCAGTGCACCTTGAACTGCTCGGCCGTCATAACTGACATAACTAGCAGTCATTCAGGAGCATCTCATGATGCTCGATTTTGTCCAAATGGCCAGTGAAGTTATCTCCAGGTACCACGATACAACATGATCATATCTGTGGTTTTCAGTTTACGCCACCACAGCCGCCAACTCTCATGAGTCTTCTTACGCCTGCTACTATGATGAGAAGAGGGACACATACCTGGGAGACTGGTACAGCGTGAACTGGATGGAAGACTCTGACATGGTTGGTGATGTTGGTGATGATATTTACGATGGACTATAGAATCTATAGTTTAACTTATAGAAGCTGTGAGTCCAACCGAGTCATTACCGTCCATTGTTGCTTTAATTCACTGCACTATTTGTCTTATTTTGCCCAGTCAATGATGTCATTTGTCATCATGCTTCCAGGAGGACCTGAAAAAAGAAACCTTGCTGAAGCAGTTCAAGATCGTGAAGAGCCACACAAACACCAGCCACGTGCAGCAGTTTGGAAACAAGGTGAGTTCATAGAAAAACAGTTTCTGCTTCATTGCCAGTGATTTAAGAAGCATTTGAAGAACTGTTTCGGAAAGCGCTGCTTGAGATGGGAAAACGTACGGTGAGCGTCCTGTGTTGTGTGCAGACTTTGGGCCACATGAAGGTCATCGAGTTTCAGGGAAACCCCTCAGCTGTCAGCCCACCTCCAATGACCCTTGAGCCTATCGCAGAACCTCATCTGACCCCGAGCCCTGATGTTCCTCTGGCCATCCTCAAGAGGAAGATGATGGCCTCCAATGATCTGGGAGTTGCAAAGGAGCTGCTGATGGAAATAAACAGCCATATCAAGGCAGGTGGCTGCGTCCCAGATGTTTTTGGGTGGTTCTGAGGAATAGTTTGAATGTCTTACAGTGTTTCCACATGCTCAGATCAGGGAGCTGCTGGCTGAGACGATGCGCAGGATTGTCGAGAAGGTGACGGGCAATGAGCTAAAGGCCGAGGAGGTTCTCGACAACAGAGCCGAACTGTCCCAGCACGAGTGCTACAAGGCTGTGGTCAACCACTACAAACACAACTGCTACAACTGGCACAAACCTGAGGTAGAGTCCCAGTCAGCACCGACATGGTCAAGACAGTTGACTTCATCTTGGTCCCATTTCTTGTTAAAATCCAGAGATTATGTCTTTGTGCCCAAACCTTCCCTAAGCTGTGTGCAAAAGGCCAGAGATCCATATTCATCACACATGAAAAAAAAAGCATTAGACTGGTAGAACATTTCAGTTTTAAAGATTAGCAACCCCCCCCCCTCGCCTCCAAAATCTGTGATACATTTCAGTCAGATGTTGATTTGGACCTGTGTTGTTGTGTTTCAGTTTGAATATGCTCTCAGACACCTGTACGCCCTGGTGAACCTGTGTGAGAGTGGATACACTGCAGACAGGTATGGACAATTCGTTTTACTTGATCCTTTTCTGTTGTCTTTGTGCTTTCTTAAATTCTTATTTCATAGTTTGTCATTGGTTATTTTATATATTTTTCTCTCAGAATGTCATGTTTGTTTTTGTAACTGGAAAACTGTTTTTCTCTCTGCAGCATCCAGCTGGCGATGAACTCTGTGTGTCATGTCTGAGTACTGAGAACACTCAGCCCCACTGTGCACTGCTTCCCAATCAATCTCTAGTGGTGTTATCAACACACAAACACTTTTTTGTGTGGGATATTTTTTGATTTTAATGAGATGTTTATGAACTTTTACTGTAAGTTGCACTATCAGGCATTTTACTGATTTTTAGTTATAACGTGTTTAATGTGAATTTCCTTTGCTCTCAGCTTCATTTTGTGTCCTCATAAATGTTTGAATGACATGTAAAGGGCAAACAACAAAAACAGTGAATGTGGTTTGAACAACTATCCTGAAATAAATTTGAAAACAGCCAACAATTACCAGTACCTGTGGTTTATTGAATTTAATGAAAGTTTCTGCAGCACCACCATGAGGTCAAGGACAATCCTATTTTGGGTGAAATGTTTCAAATGCTGTTTTTAACCTTTGTGATCCCTGAATGTTTCATAAAATGCTATGATCAGGATATTTGGTATATTCCATAATTATGTTGTCTATGTACATGGCTCAGACTGCATCTGAGAAAGCTGCAGTTAAGATGAAAGATGTACATGAAATATGTAAGAAACAAAACACACATACACACGTACTTCTGTATCTGGTAGCACATTGAATCCAGGAGGATATTGTAAATTGTATGCTTCTTAAAAACACAAAAGTTTTGTCCTTTGTTACTTCAAATTGCTGGATATGAAAGTTGGTCAGCAATATAATTACATTACAGAGATTTTTTTCCAGGTCTCTCTCATTTTAAAATGGATGGTAAAGCCAAATATATGTATATATATATAACTACAAAGAAAAACCCTGCGGTATTCCCTTGACGAAAGGGTTGTATAGGGTGTAATAACCATATTCACCACTAGATGTCCCCTGAGTTTTCACAATTATTTTTATTTTATTTTTAATGTATTTCTTTTAAATTTCTTTCTTTTAAATGTATGATTTTAATTGTTTTTGTTCGCCCATAATTTTCTGACAATCTAAATTGAAACATTTTAGTTTCTTATTTTTTTTCAGGCAAATTACCCTGCTTCCCTCCTCCGCGGAGGTCCACCCACTTCTTAAAACAGGAAGCTAGCCGGACGAAACCTGCGTTGTAATCCAAGAAACGCCGAAGCGGTACGAGGAAGCACTGAAGTGGGCTGAGTTGGATCGACAGACAGCAGCTGATTGGATTGAAGTCCGGCGTTAGCGGATCTGTGTTCCCAGCTGCGTTCTCATCTCGGAGCGCCGCGGCAAACGAAACTGTTTTTAGCTAGCAGCGTTAGCCACTTTGCTAACTTCTACACCAGGATTGTCTCACAGCTGGTTCGATTGCGCAAGTCCGCTGGTTGTGAACCCGTTTTCACGTTTCATCATGGGATCCCGCGCGTCCACGTTACTCCGGGAAGAGGAGATCGAAGAAATTAAGAAGGAGACTGGTTGTAAGTTCGTGTTCATTTCTGTCACAGTGACGACCGACTCACTGAAACCTCTGACCGTTTTTGTTTAGTGGCCGATACCGACGGTCTAGATGATTGGTATAATCAGCTATAACTTCGGTTCATCGTAACTGTTGTTATCTGAATAGTATACTTACTCCATCACAAAATTCAGTCTCAGGTAATTAGTCTCATAAGTGAAGTTGATGCTGATAATCAAGGAACTGCATTTATCTGTAGTAAGCGCCAGTGTTCATGTGAAAAAACATGTTGTAATTAAGTAACAATTCATTGATAACCTGTGGTCTTTTCGGTCAAAATGTGATTTGTCTCTGCAGTTTCTCACAGTCAGATCACTCGATTGTACAGCCGCTTCACCAGTCTGGATAAAGGAGAAAATGGCACCTTAAGGTGAGCAGCACATAAGCATCACTGTGAGAGTTTCTCCAGCTGTTGTGGCAGTATGTCAACCTTCTGTGAGAAGCTCCACAGGAGATTGCTTGACTGGAGATTCAAAGGGAACAGACTACCTGGAGTCCTTTAGAACACACATCAGCTTGATTTGTGTGTGAGTGAGTGTGTGTGTGCGCGCTGTGAATAATATGTGTGCTCCAGTAACCCTTTCAGTCAAGAACAAAATGTGACATTTCTGCAGTTTGTGATTAACTTAAAGGTTTGTTCCGTAGCCTGGGCAGAACAAACAATGTGTGAAGAAAAAGGTAATGATTGCCTCTAGTCTCTAAAAAAAAAAAAGACCAGCCATGATCATGATTGTGTGTTTCCAAAGAATGGTGTGTTTACACATAACAAGCATCATCTGTACTTGTTGTCGCCCTGAGGCTTTCAGTCCCAGCACATGATACAGTTCAGCCTCAGATCCAAGGTGACTTTATCAGTCACTAGTTGCCACAACAGTAACATTAATTTCAAAGGTCAACTTCCTGATGAACCTTTACAGGACATCTCTGATTTCACAATATCCTTATCAGTACCAGTAAGTATTTGTAATAACTGGATGTGTGCAGTTAGTTCTTGTCTGATCGACATTTGTTGTGACACCGTCCCCGTGTTGTTTCTTGTCCTGTGCAGTCGAGAAGACTTTCAGCGGATCCCTGAGTTGGCCATCAATCCTCTGGGAGATAGAATCATCAATGCGTTCTTCCCAGAAGGGTAAGTTGTCCTTGCTTTCAAATTTCTGTCTGTAGTGATCTAGTTTCTGTAAGACTCTGATTGAGTGCTTCGGTGTGGCCTGGTGTTTTCTGCCAATTCTCTGGAGGGCAAAAAAATCTGCTGGGGTTTTGATGACCGCAGGTTCTCTCCATTTCTTTGCTTGACTATTTTATCAGTCTGGAAGTTGAAAGCCAGATGTATCATTAAAATCCCAAAATGTCCGATGTGTAGGCGTCTGAATGTAAGCGGTTGATGTGACGCTTTCAGACGAGCTTTCTTTCTCCGGTTTGTACTCGAGTGTTCAACTAAAGTGGTGTTAGGTTACAACCAGCAGTTGTTTCATTGTGTTGCCCACAAAGATTACATAAAGGTAATCTGAGCTGTGGCAAAAAAACAAATTTGGGGGCACCCCGCCTCCTTTTTGAAGCACAAGTTAATTTTATTTTCTGTAAAGCGCCAGGTCACAAGAGAAGTCTTTGCACACACACGCACACATATTATTCATTGTTATTGACTGAGATAAAAGTGTGTGCTATAGAATGATCATGACGGATGTCAATGACTGTGGCCAGTGCACGTACAGACTTGATACGTGCTCTTCAGAATCCGGTTTAGTTACCAACACACATCAACATCCCATCATCTCCATCTCTTGTTCCTCTGTCAAACCTGTACTATCACCACCTCCACTTCTAAATAGAGTTAATTATGAAGCTGGAAAACGGGGAAATCATTTCAAAGGTTGTAAACCTCAGGGAACTGCATTTGTTTTTTCTTTTGTCTGTTTCTGAGCTTTTACTGAGAATTATTTCCTCCGGTGCTGATTGAAGTACTTGTTCTCTGTCATCAGAGAAGACCAGGTCAACTTCAGGGGCTTCATGCGGACTTTGGCTCACTTCAGACCAATCGAGGACAATGAGAAGAACAGGAACGCCGCTGCCAGCGAACCCCTGAACAGCCGGACCAACAAGCTGCTGTGTGAGTGAGGCCACATGCCGCCACCCTCCAGCATCACCAAGAGTCTGTGTGTGATTCACAGAGTGAGCTTATGGTGGCTCTGGCCACGTCTTCTTTTTCTAGTTGCTTTTCGTCTGTATGACCTGGACAGAGATGACAAAATCTCCCGGGATGAGCTGCTCCAGGTGAGTCGCAGCAACAGCAGTCAGTTGTTGTAACAGATTTTGAAAGATTTTCCACGGAACAATTGTGCAATATGTTTGTCACAAGCTCCTCAGAGAGATGAGAGTACTTTGGCCTTTCGCCGGAGAATGATGTCATATCTCCTCTTGGCTAGGGGTTGGTTTAGATTCTGGTTTCCTCCAGTGAACTCATCCTGCTTTCTGTGACATTGTGTGACCTGTGATTGCTCAGTGACTCAGACCGAGCTCTTGTTTTGTGATAAATATTTGTGTCACCTGCACAAGTCTGGTTTTCAGTAAATATGTGTTTTGCTGATAATTCTAATCACATAATTCCCACCATGGTATGTGGCTGCTGTTTTAACTGAGGTGATCGCAGCTTGGCACATGTTCTTTATGTGTGTGTGTTGTGGTTTTTTTGTGCAGGTCTTACGAATGATGGTGGGCGTGAACATTTCAGATGATCAGCTAGGCAGCATTGCTGATAGGACCATCCAGGAAGCAGACACAAACGGAGATAACTGCATTTCCTTCAGTGAATTCATAAAGGTGAGTTGGCTGTACACGTCTCACTTTTGTACTCTATATACTATCAAACTTACATACACGATAGTACTTTAGGAAATCAATAGTTGGAGTAGTTGGAGTTAGAATATGTAACCGAGCACCTCTCTCCAGAGCTTTTCACGGGCAGATAGAGACACTGTTGAATAAAACGATGATTGTTAGTTTTAACGTTTTTTTGTCTTTTTACACATTATGAAGCTCAGCTGCACGGGGTTCCAGTGGATCCCTGATGTCGATGACCTTTACATTACAAACATACATAACATATGTAAAGACTTACATTTAGTCACTGCTGTACATCTCCACCACTCACCCTGTTGTTTTCAAGAGCCTGTACAGGGAGAATTTGTAGCAGCACACCCCATAGACACCCCAGCTTTGCTTTGTGGGGTGAAATGTTCTTGTCTGTTCAGATCAGACAGTTTGGGGTTTTTTATAAGCCAACTGCCCGTTACGATATTGGCTGCCAGTGACGTTTGTGGAGTCAGTTGGATTACAACCGTTGACTGCTAATGATGTGGACAGTCGTCGAATGCGTTTGGAAAGGTAGAGTTATTCATGGCAGCTAAACTTGCTGTTTGGTTGTTTCCTCAGGTGCTGGAGAAGGTGGACGTCGAACAGAAAATGAGCATCCGGTTCCTGCACTAACCTATTGTGGTTGCGTCCATTAATGTTCCTCATGTCAGTTAATGTCATGAAACAATCCCATCCAGCTGTGGCTCACACCTCCCGTTCACACTCTCAGCCCTGGCATTCAGTAGAGGACATCAGACATCTTCACTTTCTGCCTTTGCCACCCAAAGGGAAAAGCTGTGTGCCTTGGGTTTTATGCAATATAAGTAATATATTTATTAGAAAAGAGTTTGGATGGCCACCGTTTGTCATTTATGGAGTCACATAGATTTTACAGCATGGTTCATTCAAGTGTTTTGCTCTTGCAGTGAGTAAGTTTATCTTAAGTTTACTCAAACTGTTCACATAGATTTTAGACACATGCTGCATATTTGTCAGTAGAAAATGCCACCGTTCAAGGTGAAACGTAGTGTTTTTACTGCAAACAGGGTCTTACGACTCTTTAACTTGCAGCAGAACGAGTTTGACCCGTCAGCTGAGCGTTTGTCCTCACCACCGATTTAATTTTTTACTCACTGAAGTGCCATGGCTGTGAATCCATCTTGAAGGGTTAGTGTCTGAGCAGTTAACAGGCACCTGGGGCCATGTTTGTGTTTTGTTTTCTTAGGGTTCATGCCAGCCACTGCCGGTAGATTGTAATGACCAATTTCAGTGGTTGGACTTCAACAGAAGCGAGTGTCACCCTCCCTGAAAAGACAAGTGGCCGTCAAAGAGATTGTGTCAGATGAGATATTCCATTATTCCTCCCACAGTTGGGACATTTAAGGAATGATGATATTGTGTTCTGGACAGTCTATGTCTTCCCTATCACTGACTCTGACCTTCGGAAATAAAAGTTGACATATTTTAGACTTCCTAAGTCTCTGTTAGGTCCTGTGATGATCCTTTCCTTTGGACCAGTGAGGTTCCAGACTTGGAACATACATTACATTAGCTTTTAAATTAGCTGTGTCACTGTGATAAGACGTTGTGTACTTGTGCACCTCTCAGCCGTCTTTCAAATTCCTCTGCTCATCAAACTAGTTCCTAACTTAAGCCAATTAAAATGTGTTAAGAGTATATATTCTGTACATGCTTGAATACATGAAATGGGGTTTAGATATCTGAACCCTAAATCTTTCACGTGACTGTATCATGAATACAAAGTGCAGTAAGTATGACTTGACCGTTGTATTAATCAGTTTGTGATAATCAATCAGATATGTTTCATGTTATGATCTAGCTAGTATTAGTGATTTATCATCTTGATTTGAATAAAATAAGTGCCACATTGTCTTGTGTACATGCCTTGAATGTCTCTGTGCCCCATATTTTTGATTATACCTTTGTTGAGTTTGTTAAGACTGGTTTGTGTGGCGTGTGTTTGTCAGCAGGATTCTTACTGGGCCAAGGAAGAACTTAAATATCGTCAGATCTGTTTCAAAAAGTTTTTGCATTGACCTTTATGGCAGTTTTCTCTGTCTTTCTAGCTGTAACTGGTTTAATTCATGTCCACAGACTGGCACTAGGCTGTCTATGGTAAACCGAATTTGGCACAAGGAAACCTTGTGATTTTGATTTGATAAATTAGAAGCAAAATAGGTCCCATTCTTTTTTTTTGTAGTATACCACTCTAGGGTTGCCACCCACCCCTTGCATTTGCACAGTGTTTCATGTCAAAATGTTTATTCAGACATTATGTCATACGCTCTGTACATATACATCGTCAAAACAAAAGTGAATAATTATTTCTTAATATTTTACGCATAATAAGAAGAGTTAGGCTAACGCTCTGACCAGGGTTGAGAAAATGTAGTCTCGCTGTTTCACGGGGACAATGCCAACTAGCTATAAAATTGATCCGCCTCTCGTATGGTTACAACCATGCGGCACCCACCTCCGGCCTCCGGGGGCGCTGTTACTGCCAGTAAAATGAACAGCGAAGAATAAGCGCTTCCGGGGCGGGCTGGTTTTTGATTGACGGGTTTTTTCCTTCAATCATCGTCCGCTTCCGCTTATTCGTCGTAGTAGCGCAGCGAAAATGGCGTAGCGCGAAGTGTGTGCAGAGAACGGAGACGAGGGGATTCTCTGTCCTCTCCTCCCCTCCCCGGGGCGAGGGGACATTCCTCCTCCAGTGTCTCATCTTCTGCTGGAGCCCCTCTTCGCCAAACAAACACACCAATTCGACAGACTTTTGCACCGTAGAAGAAGAAACCTCCTGGCTTTTGTTTACCATTGTGTGCGGCTGCGGCTCGAATCTCTGTGGAAATGTCTGCATCGTTTCGGACCGTCGTCCACCAAGGTCAGTGCGTTTCTGTCATGT
Organism: Aeoliscus strigatus; assembly: GCA_901007665.1. Taxonomy (NCBI): domain Eukaryota; kingdom Metazoa; phylum Chordata; class Actinopteri; order Syngnathiformes; family Centriscidae; genus Aeoliscus; species Aeoliscus strigatus. Next base: position 51,959 of record CAAKHB010000129.1, on the reverse strand, counting down.
CCCACAGACACACTAGCATTCACTTCCCATCACCGCATCATGAGCAATGATCAATGCAGCAAAAAGTGAAATCTTCAGGGGGAAAAAAAATGAATTCCATCGTGTTGTTTTGTGATATTTAACCTCTTCAAAGTCAAACCTCAGTCGACGCTGCAGGAGAGCTTCAGTCCATGTTGTCTTCAAGTCACACTAAATATTTTCTTAAAAATAATTCCTCCAAATTTATCAATTAGTTAGAAATTAATTTGTTCTACACAATCAATGTCCAAGACAGTTATTCAAGCACACTATTAATTAATATGTGATTTGTGTCTAGGATGGATTTTCCGGTTCATGCATTGGAGAAATCAGTGGAACCAGAACTGAAGGACCCTGCACTGCCCACAGATCAGTCTGTGTGAAGATGGCTGCTGCTGGGCTTCGGGGACTGGGATGCCCTCCTTCCTTGTGCTGCTGCTGGGATGTCAGCCATCTCTCCACCACAACGTCCCCTCTGGTCCTGGTCCGGTTCTGAAGGCCAATCAGCACTGAAGACATCTGTCATGATTCGTGGCCAGTATGACTATGATGACGCACAATTATGACATTCAGTTGTCTGAAAAAACCCCAATGAGTTTATGCTTTCTGCCTGAAAAGCTTCAAATCATTCAGCTTTTCAGTCAGATTTGCGAGAACTTCGAATCGGGCTTCAGTCAAAGATACTTGCAAACAATCCACACACACACTGTAAAAACATCAGAGCAGCTTGATTAAGAAACAGTCCTTTTTCTGGGAAGACACAAGATACTGTAGCAACTATGAAGGCCTGTGATTGAATTGGATTAAAGGGTGTTTTGCGCTACCTCATTACTGTAATAAGTCAGACACAAGCGACAGGGAGTTGATCAGTACAAGCAGATAATGGTTGTCGAGCGCAGCAGCGATTTTCTATTTTTCCTGGTTGAGTTTTTGACAGTAGACTCAGAACAGACAAAGTAGCTCACATGGTAACCACGTTATGCACGCAGGTGTTTAGATTTAGTTCAGATAAACAGATTCACTGAAACCCCGCCCACCACCACCAGCAGCAAAAAACAGTGTCCTGTCCACAGTTTGGAAAACAACTCAAATTCCAACTTGGACTGCAAGTAGAACGCACCATGAGTAACGTATGCATCGGAAGATTTGTCCACATGATTCCCACAGAGTTTCCATACTGTAGCAGCGTCCCGAATCTTACAGATAAAACTTTATGTAGCCCGTCTTCTGCTTGCAGCTTTGGGAGATTGTTTGCTCATAAACCAACATTCACGCTCCAGCACGTGGGCGTTAGTATTTCCTTTTTTCTCTTATCAGTGGCAGACAAGTGCTAGTTGTTGAAACACTCCACAGCGGAGCAGCATCTTACCTCTGCTGTCAGAAACACGTAACGACTCACAACTCTAGGGAAAAAAAACAAGCTAATGGAAACAAGTAGCCGTAATGACTTTCTTCCTTTGCGCTATCATCTCTTGTGGTACATAGTGGTATTACCAGATGGGACAGACCAGCGCTGTCATCATTCATTTCCCCTTTTAATTCCATTTAACAATTTTTAGATTCTAATTGGATCTCTCTGTTCTCTTCGTCTTATTTGTGTGTCTCTTTAGACACAAACATCATTTTTGAGTAGAATCCTGTGCCATGAACCAACAGCTGTACAAACCATACAAAAGGTTGAACTGGTTTACTAGTTTCAGTCTGTCAGCGCCATTTCTCCATGTCAGGTAGGAGACAAAAACACTTTTTTCACCTTAGTCATCTGAAGGAAACCCTGGTCTCATGCGCTCGATCTTAGTTAATTCACATCAAAAATATCAAATTTACTGGGCTTTGTGCAATATTTGATCTTAACTGTCATGTTGTTGACCAAACTGTATATTTTATAAACAAGTGACAAGTTGTTTGAAAGCAACAAAATCACCAATGTCTTCCATTAAGATATGTATAGACTCACGTGCGTTAGCTTATATTTAGTGGGACCGATGGTTCCGACATCATAGTTGCCATGCATGCCCAGTAGTGATGCTTGCTTCATGAAGAATAGCGAAATGATTTTTAGACTAAGCTGTAACTCAAAACTGCAGAAACTTTGTCGGTGAAATGAATGGGCGATGAAACGGGCGCACAGCATTTGTAGAATAAATCACATGTAGGTGATGCTTTGCCCTTCGATTTTAAAACCCCAAATTAGTCAAATGACAGACTGGATAAACAGTTACATGTATGGAAATGAATCCTTTAAATATGCTCAGCACAAGTTACTGCTGTAAAGTTTGTGCACCGTCAAGTATGAAAACAAAGCTAATAGCCAAAATATTACCACCAACCCCCCCCAAAAACAGAATAAAAATAAGTCTCAGACGAGGCAGCGATAGAAATCGTATTAAGCTGAGCGTTGGACATCCCTATTTAATTGCTATGGATCCGATGTGTTTATTGTACATAATACCTCATAGACTTTGGATTTAGAGCATATTATTTTAATCCATAAAATTGTATTGGATTAGAGTTTTAGAAGCAATAATCAACAATAATGCATGAGTTTAGTGCCAGGGTGTACGTGTTAACTGATTCTGTAATTTCTTGTGGAAAGGAACCTCTCCCTGTTTGTAATTCCTGTCACTTTTTATTTTATTGTGTAATTTGAGAGTAGCCTAAAAGGGGTTGGAATAAGGACGGCTGTAGCACAATGGAATTACATTAGGACATTACATTTTTCACAGGCTATCCAACTTCCCTGCTTTTTCTTTCAGTACCAAAACAAAAATCCAGACCACATGGTAATTATTGTACATACAATACTCACTCTTCAAATCTTGTAGCATTTTCATTTTACTTTTGACAAAAGACTGAACAAACTTGTCTGAAAAGCACTTTCTCTCTGTACTGATCTGCACCGTCATCCTAATCCTGTCCTGAATACTGTGTTTTTAAAAACCCTGTGATGCTCTGTGTGGGGATTTATTATCACAATTTCTAAGCAAGTAGACGTAAAGCAACGCAGATATATGGGTTTAAAAATATGCATGATCTAGCATAAAAATGAATGATTTGTATTGCATGCAATAATCCAGATTTGTAATGTGAATGGGTGTAGTTAGGATGTTGAAATGTTCATATCCGATGTTCTGTGGGGAGTTTGATTTACATACTGTCAAGGTAGTCGAGCCCACATAAGAGAGAGAGTCGTTTCTGCTCACTCTGTTGTGTCGGATGTGACTACAGCTGTACAGTGCACTGCCTTAGTGCTTAGCAGGGATGCGCTGATTGTGAACGTTTGAATAATCTGTGATGTTTAAAATGTGGCCAGTATCCCAGTGCTTGTTATACTTTTAGTTATTCAGTAATTGAACTCCAAAAACACACAGCTCCAGTTGGGTAAATTAACACTGACAGCACCTGAAAACAGCCAATCAGCGAGTGCCAGTGGTGAACGTCATCTTACTTGTGGATATACGCTTATGGCTGCCAACAAGGCAAATATTGGCCAGTATTGAGATTTGGACTGTAAATCTGCATCCCTACTGATTCACTGAATTTTATTCCTGTGAGGGAAAAAAAATCGCACATGAGATGGAATATGACATTACTTTGTTGATCAACTTTCCACTGAGGTGGAGGACTGTGTAGAAACTATGCACTCCAGAGGGAGGAAATGGGCATGTTTATTATGTGTGAGCCTCTTGCCTGGTTTTGTAAAATAATATTTAAAAAATTATCAGAAATTGAGCAATAAATTGCAGCATGGTGCCAACGAGAAGGCTTGTTGTTTACTGACATGCACATTTTCATCTTTGCAGGAGGCTGACAGGCTAGCACTGTTAGCATCTAGCAGGGGTCTGAGGAGGTGTGAGGCTATAATGCGAACATCAGTTTGTGGTTCTACTGCTAACAATAGACAGTAACACAATAGCAACAAGCGTAACACCACTTTATTTATTTGGCTGGAAGTACTTTTAATGCAAGCAGAGGAAAACCAACCATAACACAAGTTACAGCTGAAACGGATTGTAAGAGGGCGGCAGCTCAAAGAGAATTGTTCATGTCATCTGGAACGGGTACGTCTGCTCTCCATCAGCATGCTACTTGTCAGATTCCCTTGCAGTACTCCTGTCTCCCAGTCTGCTCTTCATGCTCGTCATGTACTCAAACCGAGCTTCAAACTGCCATCTCATCTTCAGTAGAAAAAAAGATGTAACATTTTTTTCATCATCCTCGTGAATTCAGTTCAGCAAACTGTTTTGTACAAATTCAAGTTGAACTCACCTCACTCATGTATTCCCTGAGAGGCTTCAGATCAAAGGAGATTGTTGAGGATTTCACCATTGAGCGGCTGTTGAGGATGTAACTACAGCGGAAAAGGAAAGGTCAGCTAAGATGGCGTAATGCTGTTTTCATAGTCACTGACGGAGCTCACCAACTGATGTTTGCTTTGCAGAGGAGAAAGATGGAGCGAATCACAGCCAAGTGTGAAGGAGCCGCGTGAATAACTTTTCCAACGTTGCACTGGCAGCCGCGACATTTCAGAGAGCTGTAGATGCTGAGGACGATGAAGAGCACATGTAACTTATGTGTGTCTTTTAATGGAAGTTGTACCGGAGAAACTTTTTATTGTTGCATGGTTGTTGGAAGAGACACGTCTGGTACCTGCTGTCTGCAGCTGTAGTTTATGTGCTGCCTTGTTCAAGGGACCACCGTTACTTTTAGGGAGTTTATTTATTTAACCTTCAGCCTTATCTTTGTTCAGTGTGCGTGTATGGAGTATGTGTGTGGTTTGTCCTCATTTAGTGCATCCATGGCAACAGTAGTGGGGTTGATTCCGGTCCAATCATTTTTGAAGCACCTGGAATTAGTTAAAAATCCTCATGTTCATGCATGCAGTTGATCCCTATACAAGTTAAATCTACACAAAAATCGACTGCAGGTCTGTGTATTGTGAATGAAGGGATCTGTCATTTTTGGTCAGTAAACCAAGGGGCTGATGCGCTGGGGATGAAGACAACTTTAAGAAACATCCTCCAAAAAAAACCCCAACAGACCATTCAAAAACGCTATCTGTAGTCTCCTGAACAGAAGTGTTGTTTCCTCACCACTTTGCCATTTCTCCTTTGTGTCCTGACTCCATACCACGACTGACGACCACATCATCGGTGACTCCTGACAACGATGACAAGTACCAAGTGTCAGGTACTGAACAGCTGGAACAACGATGTAACGTGTGACGTCACATTCAGAGTCATCCTTTATCGTCCTCTGTTTTTAAAGTTGGTACACAGATTGTCACACATCAGCATGGACTCGTATGTGTCGACAAACGCCAGGGAGTCGACGTGCACTCACGCAGACACATGATGGAGTCCAGTCGTCCCAGCTCTCCGCAGACACCGAACGAGTCGCCCAGCACCGTGTGACATTTCCGACAGTGAAACGTCACGAACCGCCGCAGCTCCGCCTCCGTGGTCACCGGCGGGTGGTCGGCGCGTTCCGACATCACAGTGTCGTTAAATTCCATGTCGGTGGTGGTGTTTCTTTGGAGCTCCAGTCCAGTCCAGAGCCCGCTGGTGGATTTGAATTGCAGGGACGGAACCGGAAGTGACGTCATGTCCCGAGTCGCGTGACGCTCGCTGCATTTGTTTGCTGCCCGCGGGGGCGCGCACAGCCCGTTCAAAATCATATGCGTTAACACATGTAACCACGTATCCACAGTTCTACGTTTGATTGTATTCATGATTGTATTCAGATGTCACGTGTTTAACACTATCGAATCAAACCATTACACGTGATTTGAAGTAGAAACGACGTTGACATCAGGCTTTTGTTTGGTTGGTGGAAAAAAGTGGAATAAATGGATGTTTTTTATTTAAATTACAAGCCATACGTCAGCCATAAACGCCCGAGGAGACGTCTACTGATCATTTCCACTGTATTACATTACATATAACATTCGAATGTATTTCCCTATCGAGTAGACGGTCGTCTGACACGTCTAGTCGCTGATTGGCTGATGTTCTCCACCGCGTGCTCCCAGCAGCCAATCAAAAGTCTCTCCCTTTTTTTGAATGTGATCGGTCTCAATCCGCCACTGACTGTCTGCCGCTGCTCGAGCGCTGCCTGCTGCGGCTCGCTGTGTGTGAGGAACGAAAAAGATTCAAGTGTTTCTTCAACATGGATTTGGACTCCATGAAATATGCGGAATTACAGAGCCTTGCAAAGCAACTTGGACTGAAAGCGAAAATGAAGGTAATTTAAAATGTTACGTCTATTCGTAATCGAAAATTAGCTTGAAAAGGCTACATGGCCTTACACTATGTAAAGAGCCAGTACACAGTACTTGCGCTGTGGACATCATAAATAGCCAGCGAGTACACAGGAGCTAAGTGGAAGTAAACGATCTTTATTTAGCAATTTCAGAGCAGCCATGGTTCCACGTAAAGGGGACGCCGTCAGTTGCCGTTCCTCTGTGGTACACTAGAGGGGGCTAGAAACACGCCGGTCCAAACAAGCCCCAGTTGGGCACCGACTGCACTGCGATTCCACTTCAACACGCCCCCCCAGGGCCAAGTGAAGAATGAGATTGCAGTGCAAGATTTTAAACTTCTAAAACACCCGCTATGGCTCACTGGTCATGTCTGACACAGGAACGTTGCCCTGCCGTCCGCTGAGGCTGGAGCCGGCTTTCTCGAACCATTTTTTACCTTTTGTATTGTATATATTTTGGGTATTTTTGTATTTGGTGTCTTTTTATTTTACTTTCTTTACGTATTTTTTCTAAGTGTTATAACAGAAAATTGCACCCATTTTTTTGTACCGTGTAATCAATAATACAAATAAAATAATTGCTGAGTCAGCGGTCACTGTGAACTTTTCTGACTGAACCGTTGCTTCCCTCACTGCATGTCTCTCTAACTAGGCTGACAAACTGTTAAAAGCAATCAAGCAGCATTACGAACGAGAACAAGAGGGGGAACAGGTACGTAAAGTTTTAATAGTTATTGGGCAGTGATGCTAACTAGTTCAGTCACAACTAGGGTATATTGTTGTGTTGGTGCCCAGGTTGAGGAGGAAGATTCTGGCATCACTGCAGAGCAAGAAGAGGAAAATGCAGACAATGGTAAAGCAGCGATTTGCAGCAAATCAGTATTTGTGAACCCTCGTCGTGGGAGAGGAGCCAGGACGAAGCGAAGGATCTCTGAAACTGCAGCAGATGCCGGACAGCCCACTGAAGATCAGGTAGCTGCACATGAAAACATACGTTGACATAGCAATGCTATATTATCCATTGATAAGTGTGTAGGAATATATTTCTGTGCACTACAAAGACTCACTTCTGTGCATCCCTTCCAGTTTAAGGGATTATTGTGAGATTATTGTAGTCTGGAGTACAGGATCTTTTTTTCTTTCAGGGTGCCAATGAAGTGGCTGCATCCATTCCACTCTGTGATGGCAGGGATGCTAAAAAGAGACGACTGTCTGATACCACAGACTCGGAAGAAATGGTCAATGAAATGCCAGCCACCAGCAGTGAATCTCCTGTTGTCAAGGAAGAAGCACCTGTACAGTGCAATGCAGGTAGAGTTTGATGAAAGAGTGCAAACTTTGATATCAACAGATTTGAAAATGGTTATCTAATAATAGCTGTCTGCTCTAATTATATTTTGCTCACTTCATCTCACTGTTAAATGCATTTATAGGTGACGCTCCAAATGTGGTAAAAGCTGGTAAAATCCCTCGTTACAAAGGGCTCCAGGCCAAGAAGTCTTTATTGAAGCCAGTCACTCCAAGTACGTTTGCTCGCTCCATCCACTCCGTCTCCCTCCCTTTGGACCAAACCGTCTGTCAAAGACCATCCACAAACCTCTCTGAATGACCCTTCTCCTCTCTACTGCAGACTTCAAAAAACTTCATGAAGCTCATTTCAACAAGATGGAGTCCATTGATTCGTACGTCCAGCGCAAGACGAAGCAAATCGAGACGTTCAGGACCTCGGTTAAAGAACTGAAGGTAGACCGTGATCTCTGGAGGGTCAGCCGCCTTTATACTGAGTTGCTTAACACTCACGGTCATTTAATGTTTTTAGATGCTGTCTGATAAGGTGAAACAGCAGGAGGTTGACGGTAAAACTCAAGTGGTGAGTATCTAGTCTGTGGACAGCTCTAACACATTCGTCGCTATGGAGATTACAGGGATGACTCATGTGGATGTTCTTCAGAAGGGGAAACGGAGTCGTCCGTCCATGTTCAGCCCTGTGTCGGAGAATCGACCAGCTGAGGACAAACGCAGAGTCACTGTGCTTTCTGCTAGTAGAGCCCCCCAGAACAAACTTGCTGGGAAGGAAGACACCATGTTCAGGCCGTCTGTCCTTTCTACTCGCAGGATCAATGTTCGGTGAGTCACCGTTTCCTCCTGATGAGAGCGGCATCAATTTAAATAGCTATATATAGTTGAATCAGATGGTTTCTAATACATTGTTAGGGAAGTGCTTTGTGAGATTAAAATCATACAGTAATAGACAAACCATTTATAGAATTCTGAGAGGACATTAGTTCATGCTGAAGATGGTGGTTGTAGGACAAATCGGACAGAAACGCTGAAACAGTCCAGTGTTTATTCCTGCAGATTCTCTGAAGCTGTTCGGGACAATGAGCATAAGAAGTCCTTGGTGAAGACGCCGGCGCGCATGTCGTCCTGTGTGGCCTCTAGTACCCCAAAAAGCCCTATGAGTGATGGCGCAAAGGCCACAAATAACAAGACTCTCTCTGCCTTGAAGTCTTCAGGTGACTTTACATGAAATCAGAACATATGAACTTGTTTTCACATGATGGACAGTTTTTTTATTTTTTTAAAATGTATTTGTTTTTCTTGAACTTGAAAGGGACGTTCGTTTTCACCGGCACCACAAGTGTAACTCCTGGAACACACAAAAAGCCGACGTTTGATCTGAAGGCGAGTCTTTCTCGTCCCCTCACCTACAAACCTCACACAGGTACAGAACAATCTCCTATTTCCCTGCGTCACTGAAATATGTCATCTGGAGATGAACCAACTCTTCTCTGTTAGGTAAACTGAAGCCGTTTGGAGAAGCCAAGGAGAACGAGGCAGGAAACGTGTCAGTCGTGTCAAAGTGTCATCAGAAGAATTACAAACAACACCAAGTCCAGACAAGGTAGGACTGCTCTGGGAAAGACTACTCACTGGTGGAAATGAGTTGTTAGTCTCTTATGGGTGTTTGTGTGTCTCACTGAAGGGAGGACAGACGGGCAAAACACACTGAAGGCCGTAAACAGAAGAAAGAGAGTTTGCTGGGAGCAAGAAGAGGCCTTGTGATGATGTAAATGTTTCCAGCTTGTTTGGAGATGTGTGTACAGCCAGTTGTTCCACTGTAAATATTAGTAGTAGATTCTAGGCTTCAGTTTTTTTTTCCTTCATGTTTCCTCCTGCCTAGTTTTTCTCACTTTGAATAATGTTCAAATCTGCCGTTGTACTGGAAACTTTTTGTTCTTGAAAAATTGATGTACTTTGTTTTTACGATTTTTGTGAAAGATGCATAAAAACATCATGTCATGTAAAAAATCTTCCTCGTGCATGCTCGTCTTAAAATTAAGATGTATATGTTTTTTAAAATGTCTGCTGAATTCAGAAAACCTTCATGTATTTGTCGGGCTGCAGCCGCGCTCAGACTTCAGGGTTCCTCTTGTACACCTCATAGGCAAACTCTTCTGTGTGCGCGTCATCTTTGCAGACACCAATGAAGTCGATTTCAAGCTGGAATGGACCATCAGCTTTATCCCCCAAAGTAAATCCTATGGTGTTAATCTGTGGAGGGACACAGATCAGAGTATACGCAACAGACGATTCAATGAGAACGTTATTGGTAGAACAGCAGACAAGTTGCATCTGTACCTTGTCCAACCACAGAGGGGCCTGATTGTCTTGAATCCTTCCGCGATGTGTGAGGAAGAACTTTGAAAAGGGGATCTGTAAGGAAAAGATCACTTGTTATCTAGGATGACAGCAAAACAGAAGAAAAATGTCTCCTTCTACGTATGTTTGTCTACTCTAGAATGTCAGTGTGGTGGCCACATGAGCTCACTACCCGTGTTTCTGGAATGTCAGTGTACCTTGACATCTTGCCAGTAAGGTCCTCCTCTGGTGTAGAGGAAATAACTGTATATATCATCCTTCTGATGAGACATGTATGTTTCTGTTGCAATGTTGATCATCCAAGGTCGACCATCGCCGCGCACTCGCAAATACAGAGTGTTGAAACTGGACCAATCATAATGCATCTTTCTGTCAAATGAAGCCTGGAAGAGAAAACGAGTTCAATGGTGTCATCACAGTGGCTGGTCTATGGTAGATGAATGAAGCGTAAAGTGTACAACGATACTTTAGACATGAATGAAAAGTGACTGGCTGGTTGGTGGAGTAGAAAGCAGCCTGATGAGAAGTGAACGTACTAACCAGCGGTTGCTTGGAGCGCATGGTGCAGTAGCCACTGTAGCGTGTTTCTCCGTCCCTTGGTGGATTGGAACTCAGACTTCCGTACAAAAAACAGGTAGTATTGTTTTTACCAAGCTTCAAGTATACTTCACTTTGGCCTCCAATCTCCAAATCAGAAGACACTGTCCACTGCTCCAGGCTCTCTGCACCTTTAAACTCCCATAAGACTCTGTTCTGCTCCAACATATGTTCAAGGATAGGTTTACCCTCAGGACCAACAAAGCGGTCAGTAAACTCCTTTTTCAGCAGAGTGAAATTCTTCTTGATGCCCTCCAAACCCTTTGAGAAGCTTAAGTTGATCTTCTGCCATGGAAACTTATCTTCTTTGGGCTGGCCGGGCCGTCTGTATTCACCCTGAATCACCGCTCTTCTGGGCACAGCGAGAGCACCAACCGGGTGGAGAAGAAGCTGTCGTTGTTGGATGGAGCTCAGTAGCCACACTGGAGGAAGCCGCGGAATGACTGACAGGGACATATCAGCGTTGGTCTGGACGACCTGCTGCTGGGATAAATCACATATCAAGGTTGTGTTACTGCGCTTGTGGATTATGAATTAAATTTCCATGATCAGGGGAATTAAAGGGAAAAAAGGGCAAGAAATGATGATACTTCATGAATCACATATTAAATATTCAGGCCTACAAGCATTATTTTTTACAATCAATTTTGGTCCAATATTCAGCATATGTATGATGTACCAACACTTGTGGACGGATACATATGAGGATGTCAGCTGCCAATGTCAAAAGTACTAATATATTTGCATATTCATTTAGTTTCGCATTTGTAATACAGGAGCACATTTAGAATGTGTCGGAGTCATCAAACAAGATGTAGCAAGCAATTTCCCTGTGCAAACCGCACACATTCAGTTTGAGTAACATTTTATCCAGTGAAATAAGTGTGGTGAGAATATTAACGACAGAACACATTATTGACATACATACTTGACATACATAGCTTAATCTGCTGCCACTTACTTAGACCTTTTGTGACAAAACCGGCCGCATGGACACGTTCACATCGTGGTTGTAGTATGGTTTTAAGGCAGACTAGTAAAGTTGTTATTCAAACAAATTATCTCGTTTACTTTTGTGCACAAATCCAAGGTTGTCCGGGTCCGCATAGGAGCGCAAACGGAAGTACTCGGGCTGCGTTCAATGCGCACCAAACTCACGTTAACAAGGCAGGAAAACTCACTCATACGAGTGAATGCACAAGCCTCGCAAAAGCGTTGGCGAATGACTGAGGGGCATTGAACGCACCCCTTGTGCACCGAAAATGGCTGTCCTGATAGTTGTCACATTGTCAATATATAGTTCCGTTTTCGGATCATTAATAATACCACCTAATATATTTGCATTATCCCCTTATAATTTATGTCTGCAAATAAGGAAAAACGTAGGGGCCATGCAAAGGCATACAAACACAACATATATTTTCGATGACAACACTGACACATCAAGCGGCAAATATAACCGCGCATGCTCAGTAATGCCTTTGTGTGCACTGCAGAGCCAACTAGCTTGGTAGCAGCATCGGCTACACTGCTGAAACATAAGACGACACAGTGGTAGCTAGCTGGTTAGCAGCAGTGAATCATGGTGAATGTAAAGAAGCGGAAAGGTCGAGTTGTGATTGACTCAGACTCCGAGGACAGTGCTAGCGACGACAATTTAGATCAGGTACGTGTGCGTTGCTCCGCTTTGGCGACTCCCAATCACTTATCGACTTGTCAACACTTTTTTAAGGTGAAGCTAGCGTTTGCTAGCTGGTTGCGCTGTGTTTGGCCTCGCACGTAAATGCCGAACGTGGGCCGTCGTGTTTACGTGCATCTGCTAAACACACAATGCCCAGTTTTTCTCAAATTTGTCTGTTTTGCCCTTTTCATCCAGGGAAGCTGCTGTGCAGCAGTGTTATGTGCATCGCAGAAAGCAGCGGTGCTTGAGCCCCCAGCATCTGGTTGCTAAGTTATGCTAACGTTAAGGTTACCTTTCAACTAGCGTTCATGCCCCAACATTGTTTTGTTGCTACAAGTACTCCGCGCCATTTGCTTTTTTGGATAGTTTTAAACTCATATGCGGTCTGGATGTAACCATGGGCCACTTCCTCGAAGCCACCGGGCTTCATACGAAGTTATGTTTGCACAAACTGCAGCTGTAGTGGAGTCGCTCTCGATTTAGTGTGAGAACCTTATCCTACGAGTGACGTCATGGGCGTCGAGCTGATGGTCTATTTCGGTGTTGTTGTCAAACAAGTGCAGGCGCGTCCTGTCAGTTAAGCTTCTGCTTCAATAGCAGTGCTGTTTATTCCTGTGTATCACATTAGTGAACAACAGGAGGGCGGAGACACTGCTGCTACAGCTCAAAACGCGCCAATAACAGTGGTATTAAAACATTCCTGCACAGCAGCGGCACATCTGATTTGAATTCTTACACAGTTCAACTGTAAAATAAGCATATCTAGCAGCTGTTATTAGTTGCATGGTTGGTAATTGAATTAGTTACTGCAATGAAACCTACATCTCAACATTTGAAACGGTTGGGAGTGTTGATTCATTTACAAAACAAAAATGAAATACGTGACATTACTTTGACCAAGTCATTGAGGTAATTACATTAAACCCTTCAACAGGGATGCTAGGGATTGACGTTACGTTTACAAAGTAACTTTGGCAACACTGCATCTAATTGTGTTTTTTCATTAGTTAATGTCGGAGACAAAGTGCTTTCATGGCTTAACTAATTTTTAGAACATGACGTGAGTGTGAGATTCACCTGACGGAACCGTCGTTTGGTCTCTGTTTCTGTCCGACGGACAGTTGTTGACGTAAGTTGAAACCTGTCTGGACTTTTATCCCGTTCGGCCGTTTATGTTGCTATGGTTACTTAACGGGAACTTGCCTTAACCACCTCGATGGAACGGCAGAATGTTCGCGAAGCGAGCGGGATGGAACCAATGGATCATTTATTGGTGTTGGATGTTGTTTGTAATCGATATAGTCAACCGGTGCGTACTTTTACTATTGGCCCATTTTTACTATTTTGTATGTTCTGTTTAGTGATGTATTAATTTACTATCAAGCTGGTTTTCTAGTCGATATTTGGTGTCAGATTGACATTTGTCTGGATTTTGCTTCCTTGTTTTTGGGTCAGCGTTGGACGTTTTCCATTCAAAACATACTTTTCTGATCTTGAGTCCTTCTTCTATGGGCCCATTTCACAAAGCGGATTGAAAACCCAAATGAGGAAAACTCACTGTTCTGTTTTCATGTAAAATGGCAATCCAAACCTCTAATAGATACATTTTAATTGTGTTAAAAGTGTTTTAAAAAACTTTTAACTAAATCTGCACTGTGAAATGGGCCCCAAACAGACACATTCACTTTCCTCTGTTTGTTTGCGTGGCGGTCAAGCCAACTTCTTGTTTCCAACTTTGCTGTGTGAAAAGAAATGACAGTTTTAGGATTTTCGGAATTATCAAGACCGGAATTTCCAGACTTGGGGATGTTTCTGAAATTAGCCTCAAAAGCCAGTGAACCACACGCAAGCTTAATGAATTTTTCTGTAAGCATTTCGTTTCTGGCACAGTCACCAACCTTGTCAGCTATTTCATCATCCCCATGTCGTACAGCAGCACAGGTAAGTTTCAGTTTTAGTGATCACAATCCGACTGTTCACGGCTTCCACTGCAACCCCCC
>CAAKHB010000129.1:14782-32523 GCA_901007665.1 Aeoliscus strigatus | reverse complement strand
GCAGGAGGTGTGTAGGTGTGTGTGTGTGTGTGTGTGTGTGTGTGTGTGTGTGTGTGTGTGTCTGAATGTTAATACAACAGACTTTTTATCCGAATGCAGAGGAAATATTGATCAAGCAAGATTTTTCTCACAGGATCTCTCGGAGGAAACTTGTCCACAAACTTGTTTAGTTATTTTTGCATTATCACCTACAAACTCTTATACTGAGTTGTGTTTTTTATGTGTTTCACATCTCTCTTCTGGATCCTCTGGAGTCAGGTGATTTATCTTTTTGTTGTTGTTTTTAAAGGACTCAACATTTTGTGGCTTCTTCCATTGAACAAGGACACTAAATTTACATCGTTCAGATCTTTTGAAACCATCTGCCTGGACATAGACCAGCTTGTCTAGACCAACAATTTTAAAACCCTTGTTCCTCTGTGTGTCTGTGTGTGCTCATCGGCAACTGCAATCGGACTATTTTTTCCCAGCAGTGTAGATCACTATCTTTTGACTCAAGACGCTGGGCTTACATGTGTCATGTAAAATATAAATGGATACGTGGAACTGAGTGTTTGGTACATGTCGACTGGACGTTATCACTTTTTAAGTCTCTGAAGCAATCTGATTGAAGAAGAAACATTTTCTATGGGTGGTTCAAGTGTCGCTTCATTTCTGGTATCTCTCATTTGGTTTTTGCCCTAAACTCCCAGAGCAGATCCTATTTGTTATCAATTGTCAATAGTAAGTTCTTGTATTGATGTGGCATGCCATGTAAATATGCATTTTGGAGTGAGTGCGGGAAAAAAATAAAGAGGCACTGTTTCATAAGTTCTGTGTGTTTTATATAAATGTTGAGAATCTTAAATGTTCAAGGTGAAAAGTTAGTATGATTATATAAACTGAAATGTACTTAATTTTCTTATGTCTAGTTACTAAGAAGCGTATTGCATTCACTTGACAAATAAAAACAGCTTTGATTTGTCTGTTTTTCATGGTATTTTTCAGTGTTTTGTGGTATTTTTTTCATCAATTCCGGCGCCTCAACCCCCGTGAATCAGTATTTTTCTCTCTCTCCTGGTCGCCTCTTCAGTCACCTCGTAGCCAGTCTGCTGCATCATCTTGTATCCATAAAACTTGCCATTTGTGTCAAACTGATTCTGGAGAAACACGTCCAGCAGATCTGAACGAGCTGTTTGTCTGAACAACCGCAAAGTTTTCAGGTGCCTGCGTAAAGTCGACAAACATGGAAGCAAATAATACCACCATGTATACGAATTAAAGGGGGGGATCTCCCAGTGTGAAAACATTGTAATTTAGTATTAACTGAACAAGCGGGTTATGTTTGCTTTAATTATTTGGAGCTCTCAAGAAAGTAATGACGTTGCTCCTGAACACAGTAAATCAGAATCAGAAAAATAATTACCACGAAAAACAGAAAAAATACTCTAGTTTGTCAGGTAAATGCAAAACGCTTACGAAAGTTCCCTCTAGTGTCTTTAAATGTTTAATTTATTTGTTGGTTGGTTGGTTCATTAGTTGTTTGCATACTTTAACCAATGCACTTTAATCCATTTCAATATTATTTCTTCACAAGATTTATTACATATACCTAGTTCATTGGACGCGCGGTGGTTCAGTTTTGTTCAGGCTCTGCTGAGGCCACACTGTTGTGAGGTCCTTCGTGCAGAGCTTCCTGGTCCACGTATTGAGTTGATCACCAATTTTCTACTTTACAGACGATGACATGTAAATGCAATCATCCCAACTGTATTCCGACTTCATATTCACCATTTACACCTTGGACACGGCCTGACACATTTGAACATCGTTTCAAACGGTAAGCTAGTGTTAGCTATGTTTTCTCCAGAAGGCTAACTAACCTGTTAGCTTGTTCAGCTATTAAGTTCACCCCGAGACGTTTGTGTTTAGAATACATTTATGTTAATTAGGGCCCAGCAGTCAAAATATTTCATACCTGTAAAGCGGTGCAATATTCACTTTAATCTCTAACTGACAGCATATTAGCCGTGTTAATATAATGATTGCCATGGACTATTCTAAGCTTAAGTGGGTTCAGCTAAAGCCTTATATCACTTTCCACGATTTGTTGTTTAATTCGAAACATGTCATATGTTTTTGAATCGGAATTCAGTCAATCAACGTGTGTTTATGTCGATGTGATCTGAAGCTGGTATCCTGAGTTTGTGCTGTCATGTTTTTACATTTAGAGAGCAAAATGTCGTGGTTTTCCGAGTTTGCTGGGAGAGCTGAAAACTTCCTGAATAAAGTGGACCAGGGAGCGGCCACTGCCTTGAGCAAGACTCACGGAGCACCATCCTCCTTTACATCACTGTATGGAGGAGAGCAAACACCTGAATACAGTGAGGGGTTTGAGAGCAACACAGCAGGGACCCAACATGACAGTGAATCCACTCACCACTCACGGAGCTACATCACTGCAGCAGCAGGCAACATCAAGAAATCCAATGCAACCCTATTGGCTGGTACAGCCAACATATCCAGCAGCCCCTCTGCTGCAGCAATCCCTCCTCACAATGCCCCAAAGATAGCCTCCACTTTTGTGAGGCCCAAAAAGCAGGATTTGGACGATGACATGCTTTTTGACTTTTTGAATAGCTCTGAACCATCAGTCAGTAACAGGGGAGATACTATGAGAGAAATGGCCAAATTGGCAGTTCCAGTCACCGAGGCCAAATGCCTGACCCCTCCACCCTCCACCTTCCCATCAGCCCCCTCTACCCCTCCGTCAACCCGTGGCGTATCCAGAGCCTCAAGCCTCAGCTCGCTGTCTGTTCACAGCATCAAAACGGCAGATGACAGCTCTGTAAAAGAGTATAGCCAAGGTATGAACATTCATGGATTCGGCTGAAGAGATCATAGTACTTTTTACAACCGAGTCTCACAGCATTCGGGACAGTGGGTGTTTTATTATACATTAGAATATATTTCTCTTCTCTGTCATTCCGTCAATGAGTGATTTAAAGAATTATATTGTTTGTAAACATTAAGCATCTTTTTGTAGATAGAGTATCCGAAGTTAGTAAAAAGTACAACATAAGCTAATATCACAGCCAGACTTTGCTCATAACAAAGTGGTATTAATGTGTCTACATGTTCAACTACACCTCAGCTGTCACAGAGAGTATAGACCTGGACCTGGCTGTCCCTCAGGAGTCCAGCAGACAGGAGCCTCTTCTGATGGAGGAGCCACAGAGCCGAGTCCTGTCCAGCCTGCGGTTGGAAAACCAACTGCTGCGCAGTGAGGTAGCCTCTCTCAACCAGGAGATGACTTCAGTTATCCAGAGAGCTAAAGACTTGCAAGATGGTAAGAGCCAAAACCAGTATGACCAACGAGTATTTACCCATCTCTGAACTAACCCCTCTCCTGTCCCTGTAGAATTAAACCACGCCAGACTACGTGCGGACAAATGGAACTCGGAGCAGTCTCACAGTGACCGGACGCTGCGAGAACTGCGATCACAGGTTGCTGACTTGACAGAAGCCCTCTCCGCCAAAGATGGTCAACTCGCAGTTCTGAAAGTCCGACTCGATGAGGCCGACCAGCTGCTGAAATCCCGAAGTGTTGCATTAGAGGAGGCACAAAAAGAAAAGTCAAGGTGCAGTCTTAACTGTTAACTGCATCTCAGTAGAGATCAGATAGATTTCTTTTGAATTATTTTGGTCACACTTGTATTGTATGTTGATGTTTTTTAGATTAGTTCAAGATCACACAGATGGGAGCACCATACACTCCCAAACCCTTGAGACAATGCAGGAGAGGTTGCGAGAGGCTGAGCAGGCAATCAGGAGGGAGGAGGATAGTTTTCGGCAGATGCAGGTGATCGTGATTCTTCTCTTCCTCTGTCAAAAACTTCTTGTCTTTATATTGCATTTGATGTGTGCACACTGGAAAAAACATCCCACCTGAACAAATGGAAATGACGTATTTTCTTTGTTAGAACGAGTATTCTGGCCGCCTCGCAAGAGTTGAGTCAGAGCGGCAGACACTTGCAGAGGCATTGACCGCAGCAGAGAAGCGAGCGTCAGAGGAGAAGCACAGGGTCGACGACCTTCAGCAGCAACTGAGAAGTGCCAAAGCTGTAGCAGAGAGCGCCAAGCATGAGTTACAGGACTATAAGAACAAAGCATCACGAATCCTCCAAGTGAGTCTGTTTGTCTGGATGCATTGTTAGCTTGAATTTCATGCCCTAAACACTTGGTTTGAACAATTTCTGCAGTCCAAAGAGAAGCTCATCAGCAGCCTAAAGGAAGGATCTGGTCTGGACACCCTGGACGGAAGTGGAGCCATGGCAGTGGAAATAGAGGAGCTTCGCCACGAAAAGGATCTACAAAGGGAGGAGATCCAAAAACTACAGGGGCAGCTGCACACGCTCCGTACAGAAATACAGGTGAGTTACCTTTGATTCATGATTCGTGTAGTCATAAGAGATTCATGTCACCCTGGGTTTTCTCTCTCAGGATTTGGAGACTCAGTCTCTGGCAGATGCAGAGACGTGGCGGGAGCAACTGGTGCAGTTACAGGAGCAGCAGGCGTTACAGAACAGAGCGAAGCAGGAGCTGGAGGCTGAAGCGGAGCGTTACAAACAGGTAAGATGGATTGAAGATGTAATGGCCAAACTTTAAACACAATCATGAATATATGTTTCGTTTCCAATTCCTTCCTGTTGGCATCTAACGCTTGTAAATCCCAGGAGCTGCAGTACATGGAGGAAGAGAGCCATCGAGCCAAAAACACTCTGCAGAGCCGAATTAAGGACAGAGAGGATGAAATTCAAAAGCTCAGGAATCAGGTCAGTTCCTCTCTAACTGTACAGTACATCAGAGTGGTTTAGGTGACAAATAAAATAAGGGTTAATCAACGCGTGGGAGTGCGTTAAGCTGTGAATTTCTCACAGATCAATGAAGCATCTATCTATCAATCTATTTAAACAGCTTTAAGGCACACTGCTTGGGCGAAGAACAGGTTTTATACCATGGTCATTTTCCAAAGAAACGGAAATGTGATCATTTGTTTTTGTTGTTAATGTTTTCATGTGTTATCCAAACATCCATTTTGCTCTTTTTTCTCAGCGAATGTCCAGTTGTTGTTACGACTGACAGCTGCGCTCATGTGCTGTTGCTAATGTAAAAGGCTGCGCCTCAGACGGATATAAGAAAAATAAACCTGGAATCAAACTACATGTGCATGACATGGTTTTAACACACAGCTACTAGCCAATCAGGAAAGAGGGTTCACTCACACCATGGTATAATTTGTATTTAACCTTTCAAAACACAATTTCACAAACATATCTTGAACTGTGGCCATTTATTATTGTTTTCCAGTTGACCAACAAGGCCCTCAGCAGCAGCAGCCAAATGGAGCTAGAGAATCGACTCCACCAGCTGACAGAGACGCTGATTCAAAAGCAGACGATGCTGGAGGCTCTGGGCACAGAAAAAAGCTCTCTGGTCTTCCAGCTGGAGCGGCTGGAGCAGCAACTGAAGAACACCCAGGGAGGTCAAAGTGGGGGGCCAGCCATCAACATGAGTGGTCTCGAAAGTCCAGGTACACTTGGTTTTAGGTCACGAGACCACATGAAGATGTTTTGTGATGTAACATGTCTTTGGTGCATGTTGAACTTTTAGGAGCACGACAAAGAAACACACCAGTCCTGTTTAGTGATCAGGAGAGTCCAGGAGTGTACGGTAAAGTGCGCAAGGCAGCCAGCACCATTGACCGCTTCAGGTAGTGTTTTCTGACAGTACTTTATTGTAATTGTGAAAGAATGCACCCTAAAATGTATTTGGCCACATTACCAATGACCTTTTCTGTTATAAGAGAATAAACTCCACCATATCAGTAATTAAGAATCTGTATCATTTCGATATGTAACATACGTATATTGATGGAGAATCTTGTCATTTCAGCATAAGGCTGGGGATTTTCTTGAGGCGCTACCCCATAGCCCGAGTTTTTGTTATCCTGTACATGGTGAGTATTTGTCATGGAGGTTTATATGTTACTCTTTGGCTCTCAGGAATGGTCCATAAACTCAACCTTTTTCACAGGCCGTCCTGCACCTGTGGGTCATGATCGTCCTTCTGACGTACACACCAGAAATGCACCATGGCTACCCTGACGGAAGATAAAGAACATGAAAATGACCTTTTAGCTGTTTAAGACGTACCTTCTATGTTACAGTGGTACAAGCTGTTGAAAGATGGGCTTTGGGGCGCACCTTGTTTTGCACATTATAGACGTTCCCCCAGTTTATTCTTTGATTTCCAACTGAGAAATATAGGTGAAAAATGCCTTTAGATATGAAGTAATAATGATGTGACATATTGTATTGGTGGTTCCATTAGTGGGCATATAACTCAAAAATGATTCTGCATCTGCTGAAGACTTCCCCTGGGAGATTGTATTTAACACTGTAAAAAAATCTTTTAATAAATGAATGAAAAGAACACAGCCTCTCATGAATGGATGATGTGAACAGATGTGTCTTCCAGTGAGCAGTGTGCTAGATCTGCGCAACACTTCATGTCACTAGAAGTGACACTAGTTCTGTATTCTTAGTACAAATACTCTGTTTTTTTAAGCCTGGAAAGCCTGTTCCAACAGAAGTTTGAATATATTTCCACAAGGTCTTTTCTCCCAATTTTTCTGCTGTGTGATTAGTCCAGTCCCCTTCAGTTCTATATTCCTACTGTGAGATATTTTATTTATGTCGTTTATAGGTGGAAACATCCATTTTTTTAATTTAAAATAACCAGTAAGTATATCTATGATCTTGACTATGATGCATTATGTGAGATTTTTGTTCACACAGGAAAAAAGTGTCCATTGAAATAATTTTCTCAACTGAAATCACAGTACGAAAATTATGCTTATGCTTTTGGTGAACCAAATTTATTTTGTTTTAGATGAATTTTTAGTACAGTTAGTATATATGAAACAAAAACTACAAAATTACTTAATTTTGAGTTCAGTTTAATTTATTACTATTCAAACTATGATTAAAACAGGAGTGTCTTAAAATGCAAACCTATACATTGATCAGCTCCCTTGAATGACTTCCAACTGAAGCTTTTGATGCGCCTTTAAATTGTTGGTCCTACAGCATCCCACAATGCACCGCGGCCGTGCGCTGTGTCCACGTCAAACCTGACAGCCACAGCCGAGCTGATAATGGCTGAAGTCGAGGTGGCACTTTGTGGCAGCTGTGGTGTTTGGACTTGGAAAAACTGTGGAAAATAGCGCTTACAAGTAGACGCAGGTAAACTAGTGTTCACCTGTCGGCCGCCATCGCAGGTATTAGCTGTTCGACTGACATTTCATGTCGCAGAGCTACGGTAGCTTAGCGTTACTAAATACTTCAGATCAGCTGTTAACTAACCGGGATTTGAGCTAAATGAGCCGCTGTCAGTTTGTTACAGAAGAACGACGCGGACAGACGTTGTGGTCTTTAGCAAAGCTTGATGAAGGAGCTACAGCTAGCAACATACAAGTCAAAGCTCGGCTAGCTTAGCCCCCTTCGGCTCCGCTTTGTTGTTGTTTGGTGTCCGTCCCCGTTGAAGGAACATGGCATCGTGGCTGGGCGGACTGGGTTCTGGCCTCGGCCAGTCCCTGGGCCAGGTCGGTGGGAGCCTGTCGACCTTTACTGGACAGATATCAAACTTTACCAAAGACATGTTACTGGAAGGAGTGGAAGAAGTAGGAGGTAAGTGTCCCCTTTACTGTCCTTTAGCCACACGCCTGTGTATTCAGTGAGGAGCTGCCGTTTGTAAAACTCACACTAACTGCTCCGAAACACGCGGATCCTGATTCCTAACAATAGTACTCGATCGATCGGCCTTAATGTCTGATGCACAAATGTCTGTTTGATAACAGTACTGGGTTGTTGTATCCTACCAGAAGAAAATGATCTTTGCATGAAGAAACTATGTGGCTTGTAAAATTAACACCATGTTTGCTTCAACTAGACTTAACATGTCAACAATCAACCTTAAAATGATGTTGTTTCTGTCCTGCACAAGCATTACATACTGTATGTTTGGAGGGAAATGTTCCATTGGGTGCAAAATCTCAAATATCAAGTTCATAGGTACTCAAAGTAAATACATGTTTGATAATATACAGTTTTAAGTCTCATAGTAGATTTATTCTGAACTTAACAGAACAGTCCTGATTTACATGATTTTTCTCTCATTCAAAATACAAACATGATACCTATTATGTCATTGATCATATGACTGCTCATCTCATTGAGTTGCCCAAAAACCATCATCAGGCCTAAGCAAACAGGAAATGACAGCTTAAACAGTCAGAAAGAACTTTGACCGCAGATCTCCAACTCACAGCTCCAGTCAAAAATAACAAAAGTACGAATTCTTATCACTGTCTGCCGACAACTTGACTACCTATGCTTTGCATACCAAACTTAAATACAGTCTGTTTATACTTTCCTGCTACAGATTTGCTGCTGTGACACTGTAAATGTTCCCATTGTGAGACAGTGTTCTCTTCTTCTTCTTCACCACTTATGGACAAACGTTTATGAAGAGAGGACTGAGTTTGTTCACAGTTTCATTTGACTATTTGTGGTCACTGTCATATGTTGTTCAAGCACCTTCCTGCTGTTACAGTCTCATCGCCCCGACAAGAAAAATGTTGGCATGCGTGTTTGTCATGTGAGCCTGGTTTAGCAGATCGGGTGTGTGAGAGTGTAACTCAGACAGAAAAAAAAGCACAAGTTGGTATCTCTGAATAAGTTGTGGCTTTTCTTAACATACCTGAGTTTATAATAATCCAAGTTTCTTTTACAGCGTTTTGGGAAAGAAGTTCCTAAAACATTATTATTATAATGCTACTTGCTTGTACCTCACTGATGTTATTAATGTTCAGGACATTTCTGTGTCATTTAATTGCAGACGCTGCTACAGAACTGCAGGTATCCAATTCCAAGTTGGCAGAAGTGGAGGTTGCATATGCCAGTCAGAAATCTGAGGTTGGGACCTTTGTTTACTTCCTCAAAGCTAAAGATAAATCACATATATTTTGCAGGATGTTTGATTTGAGTGAGCAGGAATTACATGGGCATATCCCATACCAGCAGTGGATCACTTCCATGTGTGATACTGTAACTTTACAGCTCTGTAGTCTCTTAAGCTCAGTGGAGCTGCCAGTGCTTTAATCATCAGGTTTAGTCATCACAGCTCACTCATCCTACAAATACTTTCACGTTCAGTAAAGAAAGACAGATTAAAATACCATTCCACTGCTAAAAATATCAACTCTGTGTGAAATCCTGAACTTTAAATAGTCTCCCACATAATATATTTTGTGTTCTTGTCAGTGTGAGCTGTGTGCGATGGTTTTACTATGACTAATGAAATGCCAGATTCTTACATTGCCTCGTCTTCTTGTGTCATGTACACGTGTCTCTCTCCAATGTGCACCACTCTGTACGCTCTGTATGTCACCTTTCATGCAAATATACTGACTGACAGTTTCTGCCTCTTCCCTTTTTTGTTGCAGTATGACAGATTAAAAAAGTTGCATGCAGAGCTGGAGGAGAAGCTGGAGGCATCCGAGATCCAGATTAAACAGCAGTCTGCGGAGTACAGAACTGCTTTGCAACAGAAAGATGTATGAAACAAACCTCTTTCAAAACATAAATGACGTGTGACATGAAAAAGAACACATGTTGTCTTTATTGTCACAGGTGGAGATCAGCCACCTAAAAGCTCGGCAGAGTGCCCTTCAAGAAGAGGTCCAGAAGCAATCCGCCCAGTCTGCCTCCGCTAGCGCCGCAGTGCTACCTGTCACGACTACTTCCTCCTCCACCACCTCCTCCTCTGTTTCCTCCTTCCTGTCACACCCCTCAGGGTCCCATCAGGGCTTCCACAGTGATGAAATAGACCTCAGCGATGTCATCTGGTCCCAGCAGGAGATCAACCGGCTGTCAACTGAAGTCATGCGCTTGGAGTCAGAGGTGACACACTGGAGGCGAATGTCTCAGGTGAGGATGTTGTTGGACAGACGGTTCCTGATACAGGGGGAGAAACTGAGTCATCCAGGAAAGAAAAAGGCTTTTAGATCAAAACAGATTGGTGCTGAATGTGGGCCATTTATTCAAAACGTGAACTGACACAATTGTGCACCTCTTACATGAAAAACATTGATAGAAACTTTTTTTCTTTTCATTATGCTCTTTCAGGCGTCATCATCAGGGACTGGTGGCTGTGATCAGGGTGAGCTTCTCAAACTTCAAAGAACCGTAAAGGTAATTTTTTTTTGCCAGGTTAAAATATCCACAAGAGCCAAAATCCGACACTCAAATTATTTCTGCATTTGGAACAGGAGCTGCGAGAGGAGATGAGCCGTGAGGTGGATGAACACCAGCACGAGCTGGCTGCGCTGCAGGACGCCCAGCGGCAGAAGATGTCTGACATCTCACGGCGTCACAGAGAGGAACTAGCAGAGTATGAGGAGAGGATAGAGGAGCTGGAGGAGCAGATTCAGAGCGGTTAGCTAAATATTCAATCTCAAAACATGAACCAGTGTGTGGAATTGTGACCAAATCCAGCATTTCTTCTCAAGAACAAACACAAAAAATGATCCCCCTTTAATCTTTGTGTGCAGGTGGCGGTCCAGTCAGTTCCTCAGAAACCTCTAAAATGCTTGAGCTCCAGACAACCATCCAGTCCCTGCAGGATGCTGCAGAGCTACGGGAGCGACAGCTTTCGGAGCTGTCTGCCAGCCTAGAGGAGGCCCACAGGAAACAGGCCTTGCTGCAGTTGGAGAAAGATGACGCCCAGGAGGAGAATGCCGGGCTGCTGCAGAATTACACTCGGCTTCAGGCCTCCGTGACTGAACTCCAGACTCGAGTACAAGAGCAGGAAGGAAAAGCTCTGCAGAAAGCCCAGCTTGACCAAGAGATCCAAGCTTTGAGAAACAACCTTACGGGTACAATGTTTGTAGAAATACTCCATAATACTAATAGATGTTCAGTTAATAGTTTTGTTTGGATGTTATTCTACATTCTAATTCAGATTTCTAATTTCCAGCTGCAGAAAAAGAAATGGAGAGGCTGAAAAGTCTCACTGAGGTAAGTTGAGGAGTACTTATGCTGCATGTAGTCGTGTTGTAGTTTTATATAAAGATGTTGTAAATTATTTGTTTATGTTTTAGGCAGAAGCAAAGGAAGAAGTCGAACATGCAGATATCTTAGAACTGAACACCATCATCGGAACATTGAGACAAGAAAAGGAGTCACTAGAAGAAGAAAAGGTACCAACATACTCTAGATTGCGACAACAGAGTTGAATTGTAGAACAAACATATCATTTGCTGGTGTTTTCTTCCTGCAGGTTAATCTGCAGGAGAGACTGAGAGAGGCAGACGAACAAATGGTCAGTGTCAGAGGTCAACCTGCTGAATCTGAGGCACTGGAAGATCTCAAGGCAGAGTTGGAGAGGACAGAAAGGGCCTTGAGAGCCACTGAGGAGGAACGTGACACCCTGATGTCGGAGTTGGAGGAACTGGACCGACAACACCAAGAAGCCACACGGGTACAACCGGCCACACTTTCTAGTTTTGATGATTTTTTTTTATATTGCTACCTTCAGTCAACTTTTATTTGGTGCAGAGAAGGTAGTAGGTACATTCCTGTTGGTGGTGCCAGATCTTGGTAAATACAACAACCTCTTCGGGAGAAGTAATATTTATATTTGAGCCCACCAACTTATATTACTTCAGTTTTTGTAGATAAATCCAGTTTTGCTTTGTTTTCTTATGTGTGACCAGAGTTCAGGATTATATCAGTCTGTGTTTGATAGTATATATGAATGACTGTAACTATGACAACACAGTGTTGCTTCTTAGCCTACGGCCTTTTTGTTTTTCCAGTACTAAAAGGGGTTGGGAAAACAAAGTATTTTAAAACAATATGTAGACCCCTGACCTAACACTAGTGGGGAATATGTTTTTAGGGTTTTTTTGTTTGTTTGTTTCTCCAGCACGTGATCTCAGTGAAGGAACAACTTTCTGCACAGCTGAAGGAGGCAGAGGCTGAGCTGTCAAGACTGACCGCTGAGCACAACACAACCAAAGACCAGAAGATTGCTCTGGAACAAGAGCTGGAGACCCAAAAAGAGAAAACCAGCCAGAGTGCTTTCACCCTCAACGACCTGCATATGGTCAAACAGCAGCTGGAACAAACAGTGATGGAGCTGAAAGACACACTGGAGCACACCCAGGAGCAGAGCAGGGAGGCACGCAGAGAGGTGTCCGAGCTGAAGAAGACTCTGCAGGAGCGGGAGGAGCAGCTGGCTGCTGCAAAAAAAGAGCTGGATCAGACTGGGAAGAGTGGAAGCGAGGAGCAGGCAACTCAAGACGAGCTCACGGTAAAGGAGATGGAGCTGTCAGGCCTCAGGAAAGAGTTGGAGGAGATGAAGAGGTCACAGGAGAAACTGGCTTCACAGGACTACGAGTTAAAGATGGAGAGCAGGAGGCTGAAGGAGGAGCATCAACAAGCTGTTGCCAAAGTGGATGAACTGAGTCAGCAGATGAAGGAAAGCCAAGCCGCTTTGAACAGGACCGCGTGGGAAAAGGACACCCGCATCGAAGCCCTGAAACTGGAGAAAAATCAGCTGGAGGATGAACTGAGACAGACTGAGAGGACGCTGTCAGAGCAGGCCAAACAGTACCAGCAGACCATCGACGAGCTGACTCGAGCACGCTCCATGGATGCATCGGCTTTACAGATGGAGCATCAACGCGCTGTCAAACTCAACCAGGAGAAGGACATGGAGATAGCTCAGCTGAAGAGGGACATAGAGCAGCTGGCGTCTGATCACAAAGACACCAATGAGATGCTTTCTATCACTGTTGCAGGGCAGAAGCAGCTGACAGATTTGCTGCAAGAGAAAGACGTCTTCATGGAGACCCTGAAACAAAACGCTACCGATTTGCAGATGGAGATGGAGGCCAGGATTTCAGTCACAGCAAAGGAAGCTGAGACTCTCAGACAGGCACTGGACGAAAAGGATAAACAGCTGGGGGGTATGAAGGAAGAGAACAGTCATTTGAAGGAAGAGATCGATCGAGTCAGGGATCAGCAGAGCCGACCTCAAACCCTGGCAGAACCCATGACTCTGGACATCATCACAGAGCTGGAGACGGAGATCACGCAGCTCAAGTCGTCAAGGAGCAGCCTGGAGGAGGAGGCCCAGACTCTGAGACAAACCCTGGAGGAACAGCAGGCATCACTGCTTCTGTCGCAGCAGACCCTGCAGGTTCAGCAGAGTGAGCTCGAGCAGGCCCACGCTCGCCATCAGCAGACCACCCTGAACTACGACCGACTTCTCCAGGCCAGAGACGAGGAGATAGCCAGACTCCAGCAGACGGTTGGTAGACTGGAGGACCATCAGGGCCTTGCCAACTCCCCGCCCGTGCAGGGAGAAGTCATACTGCAGGACGTCAAGACCCAGTCACTGAATCAGGAGAACGGCAACGAGAAGCATGACCTGTCTAAGGTCGAAATAGAAAAACTGGTCAGAGGCATCAAGGAGAAAGAGACTGAAATCAGCCAGCTCAACGAGAAGAATCTCTCGCTCACCAGGCAGCTGGACCAGCTGGTGGTCTCTCGTGATGAAGTAGGGAAACTGTCCCAGATGATCCTGCAAAAAGATCTAGAAATCCAGGCACTCCATGCGAGAGTCTCAATGGGTGGAGGCAGCGGACACAGCCAGGATGTCCTGTTCCTACAGCAGCAGCTGCAGGCGTACGCCGTGGAGAGAGAGCAGGTGCTCGCCGTGCTCAACGAGAAGACCAGAGAGAACAGCCAGCTTCGTTCTGACCATCACCGTCTCATGGATATCATGGCAGGGAAGGAGGCAGCTCTGCTGAAGCTGCAGCAGGAGAACCAGCGACTCTCCAACATGAGCGATCCTTCAGGAAGCCACGAGATGTTCAAGGAGACCATCCAGAACCTCTCCCGCATCATCAGAGAGAAGGACATAGAGATTGACGCGCTGACCCAGAAGTGCCAGACCTTGGTGACCGTCCTGCAGACGTCAGGAGGAGAGTCCGGTGCCGGTTCTGGAGGCGTCAGCAGCAACCAATTTGAGGAGCTGCTGCGGGAGCGGGACATACTGAAACAGCAGGTGAAGAAGATGGAGGAGTGGAAGCAGCAGGTGATCACCACTGTCAAGAACATGCAGCACGAGTCGGCACAGCTGCAGGAGGAGTTGATCAAGCTGCAGGGTCAGGTCACCGAGGACAGCAACTGCAGCTCCAAGCTGTCAGTGGACTATGCTCGCCTGATCCACAGCTACGAGCAGAAGGAAAAGAGGCTCGGGA
The DNA here is from genome assembly GCA_901007665.1 of Aeoliscus strigatus. Lineage (NCBI taxonomy): Eukaryota > Metazoa > Chordata > Actinopteri > Syngnathiformes > Centriscidae > Aeoliscus > Aeoliscus strigatus. The sequence continues at coordinate 18,149 of CAAKHB010000129.1, read as the reverse complement.
GCCTGAGTCAGGAACTCGCTCAGGTGCAGCAGACCATCAGCCAGCTGAGCACCACCAAGGATGTCCTGCTGGGTAAACTGGACAGTGTTGCACAGACTCAGGAAGTCTCAGCTGCTCAGAGCAGCACAGTTCCTCCCTCAGCTGATCCGAGCCAACAGACTGCTTCACTCCGAAACGACACAAACCTGCAGCAAGAACTGGTATCGCTGCGTGCACAGCTGGCTGAGAAGGAACGTACGATCAGGACCCTTCAGGAGAACAACCACCGGCTCTCCAACTCAGCGTCCGCCTCTGAGAGCGAGCAGAGAAGTCACTCCGCTGAGGTCCAGCAGGTCAGAGACAGGCTGGAGGCGCTGCAGAGGTCCGTGAGGGAGAAGGACTTGCTCATCAAAACCAAAGGAGACCAGCTGGCTCAGGTCAGTGAGACGCTACGGAACCGCGAGAACGACAACGAGGTGCTGAAGCAGGCTGTGACCAACCTGAAGGAACGAGCTCTTATTCTGGAAATGGACGTGAAGAAACTGAAGGACGAGAACGAGCTGGTGGCGGCACGCTCACGGGAGAAAGAGTCTGAGTTCAGAGCACTGCAGGAAACCAACATGCAGGTGTCTCTGCTGCTCAGGGAGAAGGAGTTTGAGCTGAGCGCCATGAGTGATAAAGCTGCTACCGTGGAGAAGATGCTCAAGGACAAAGAGCAGGTTTGTTTGCATCTGATACTTAATATGTGTTCAAATCAACCAAAAAGTGTCTGCACTTCATATACTGCTGTACTTTGTTTACGTTTCTCTCCTGTGATGCAGGGTAAGTCTGGGGAACTCAACCAACTCCTGAATGAAATAAAGTCCATGCAGGAGAAAGCTGTGGCCTTCCAGCAGGAGAGAGATCAGGTGATGATGGCTCTAAAGCAGAAGCAAATGGAGACGACCGCATTACAGACAGAGGTACGACACCTACGACAAGGGGTCGGTAATATAAGACTTTCTTCTTCTGGCCCCTTTTTTATCATGGAGTGTAATAATGTAACACAGTTGTGATAGTTCTTGCATTATTATTTCCATGATGCGGAGTAAATAAATGAATTAAGGAATGAATATATTTATTCTTCCTCACAGCTGCAGCACATGAGGGATAAAGAACAACGACTGAACTTGGAGCTGGAGAGGTTGCGTAATCACCTGTTGGAGATTGAGGATTCATACACGAGAGAGGCCCTCGCTGCAGAGGACCGGGAAACGGAGCTTCGAAGAAAAGTGGCCCTGCTGGATGAGAGACTGGCCTCATCCTCCAGTGCTGTGGAGAGTGCCAGGTTAGATTGGACCACTTAGGTGCACTGAAGTTCAGGACAGTTCAAAGGTACTAGATGTTTGATGAAATGATTCCTGCAGCCAACAGGCCAGCATGCAGGTGGAGTCCCTGCAGGAGCAGCTGAGCGGGGTGGTGAAACAAAGGGATGATGCACTCATCCAACTCAGGACCTCCCAGGAGCAGGTCAACCAGTACGCACTTTCACTCTCCAACCTGCAGATGGTGCTAGAGCAGTTCCAGCAAGGCAAGTCAGCTGCTTTCAGGCCCTAAAACCACCGATCTTTGTGATAGTTTTCACATTTCTTCCCATGAGCTTGACACAACTTTGAGTATGTTCGCTTTATGTCTGTGACAAAATTACATACCAACTTTTATTGTCCACTTCCCGTTCAGAGGAGAAAGCCATGTACTCAGCCGAGCTTGAGAGGCTCAAGAAAGAGAAGGAGGAGTTTAAATGGAAAGCCCAGAAGCTGGAGGACCAAGCATCGGCCCTTCAGGTAGACACACAGGCAATCCCCAGTCACTAATATTGTATTATTATTATTTTATATGTGGTTGTATTTCTGCATATGTGTACTTCAGATAAACCTTGATGAGGCCAACGCTGCCCTGGACTCAGCGTCTCGTCTCACTGATCAGCTCGATCTGAAGGAGGAGCAGATTGAAGAGCTGAAAAAGCAAGGTGAGGCACAGCTGGGTGGGGTTGTCTCTCAAAGTCTTGAGATTTTCTTTCTCCCTGCAGGGCTCCATAGATCCAGAACCAGACTTAATGTGTCCAAACCTTTGACTGGGTGTCAACTAGATAGTTGGCTCCACTGTTAGAGCCACTGCTCCTGAAGGGAGCTCGCTCAGGCTAATGTTAGCCTCTTACAAATGAGAGAGGCTTCAGGTCTGCAACGTCAACAGCAGACATAAAGTGGTTTTCAGCTGCTTGATGTCAGATATTTAAAGACAACTGTTCTTTTTTTATAGATATGTTATGGACGCATCTGATGGCGCATCTTCTTCTTTCTTCTTCTGATCACTCTCCAATATAACATCTGCGCAAACGCTCAAACTGTTCCTCCCTCCTCTGGGCCAGTATGATTGATATGATGTTTGTCTAGACACAATAGCACTATTTGATTTTGTTTCACAATATTTACATTTAGACTATAACTGAGGAGTCTGTAATAACGTATCCTGTTTCAATGTGCTGATATGATTTGGTGTGTGTTTGCAGTGGATGTGAGACAGGAGATGCTGGAGGAGGCCCAGAAAAAGCTGATGAACCTTCTGAACAGCACCGAGGGGAAGATAGACAGGTTTGTTCACTTCTTCAGTCTCAGGCTCAGTTCTTTTGACATAACATGAAGGTGAAAATAAAAACTAGTTCTGGAAAACATACTCAGATCATCAGTCAGCTGACTAGGGCACAGGTAAAAATTTACATCTTCTCTTAAACTAGCTGTTAAGTAGGTAACTAGCACCTAGGTACAAACCATTCGAGTAGAACAACAGTGTCACAGTTTGAAGAAGAGTTTAACCCTTTCCTGGCTGCTCACTGTGTTGGGTTTGACTGGTCTGCAGAGAATTCTAAGGCAATCCTCACATCCTTCGCTCGAAATACTTTTTATTCTCCGGAAATACATTTTGATTTGAATTCATGCAACTGTGTGAAATGGACATGTGTCAAACTTTCGTCACGTGCTCTTGGTACAGACGCTTTTGTGTGCGTGGATGTATGAGGCATCTATGAGAACCCCACTGGCTCTGGTTACAGGTCGTCCTTATGCTGGAGCGGAGACCGGCTGTTAACGGGCGAAGTGGAGGAAAGGTACGACATGAGTAACAACGATTCGACTGATTGTTGTTCCTGTTGTTGTGTTCCCAGAGTCCTGATGCGTAACCTGTTTGTGGGATACTTCCACACACCGAAAACAAAGCGCCCGGATGTGCTGAGGCTCATGGGAAGTGTTCTCGGACTGAGCCGAGAGGATGTAGATCAGGTGAGTGATCACTGAACTCTTGAACTATTAACTTTGATGTCCCCAAAGGCAAATTGTGTTGGGCAGGCGGGGGG